>JAODAL010008123.1:10000-42500 GCA_025379985.1 Phyllomedusa bahiana | reverse complement strand
AAATAAAAATCAACAGGTCCGATGGCTATAGGAATTTGAGAGCTGATGCACTCCTACACAAACCTATGGAGTACACATCACAATCACAGTATAAGCATATGGTAATGAACATAGATTGCAAGGCGCATGTTATTTTTAGAGATCTTTTAATTAAAACCTATATCATTGTAATCGGAACAACCCCTTTTTATGGGCATTAAAAAAAAAAAAAAAAAAAAGGTGTAAAAAAAAGAAAAAAAAACTGGAAAAAAATTAATTAAAAATAAATATTTAATAAAAGTTAGTTATTGTGCATACACAAACAAAAGCCTACAAATATCAGATATCTACACAACCGTAAAAACCTGGAGAATTAATCAGTTTATTTTGTGCGAAATGTGAATGGTGTAAAAAAATGCAATAAAACTATGTTCACGCTGCAAAAAACCTTTTTTTTTTAAATGCCACAAGTAAATTTGGTAAAGAACTTAAGCCGAATATGCCCCCACCACCAAAATATAAACTCTCTCCAGCATAAAAACATTCCTCAACAACTGTGTCACTTAAAAAGATAAAAAGTTCCGACTGTTTGTAAACCGCAAAAAACTACAAAAATTAGCTTGGAGGTTTTTTTAATGCCTGTTGCTTACAGATATTTTCCTGCTCCAAATCCCTAAAACCGAGGGCCTCCATTAACATCATTATGGCCCCGGGCCATGAGCTGTTCACTGAGGACCCCCCCAACCAACATTTTATCAAATACTATCCTAAAAAATACGAACTGATATCTCCGTTGCGCAATAAGTGACCAATCAAGGATTACGTTTTAATTTCTCCAGGGCAATTAAGGAAAATGAAAGCCCATAGCTCTGATTAGGTTACTAATGTGGCAACCAAAAAATAGACTATTAGACCGTCCCTGGAATATACTGGAGGCCCATATATGTTTAATCAATGAATGCGCCTTATTTGTTTAAGGACCTGTCACATTAATTGCGGGAGAATTTGGTATGATTTTTGCCTGGGAGATATGTTTAAAGTTTTACATTTTAACCTACTGCAAAATTCCTTTTAAAAGAAAATTTCAGCAATGAGAACAGAAATAGTTGTATTCCTGAAATTTAGTTTTTCCAAAAGAATTTTTTACACCATTCTACCATTTTTACACTAAATGTTAAATTTAATTTACATAAAGGATTATTACGTCCAATGAGGATGTTAATATTTTGTATTTTTTTTTAGCAGATGTAAGGCCACAATTTTTTTAACACTACTGTTTTTTGTACAACTTGAAGAAGTATTTTTTTTCTTTTTTTCAAATCTGCATTAAATGGCATGGAGGCGTACCAAGCAGCCTTCGTTCTCGCCATTTAAACCCTTTAATTTGTTTAGGTTCATGTACTCCGCATAATCAGAAGGAAATCCCCGACCCCATCGGTATTTACCCGTCGGACATCCCCCAGTGCCAAATGATGAGCCTGAGGAATAATTATAAAGTTACCCTGGGGACCAAGCAGTAGCCCCCAGAGCGTGTCTGTATAGTAAGGCCTGCTGTCAGGGCAACGACCGTGGTGTTATCCCCCACACGCAACAGCTAATATTCATGCTGACAACATATTTAATTATTAGCTTTAGAGGATTATACAGAGTGTAAATGTTTTAGATTAATTACAGGAGAGTAATGTATGTTGCAATACGGAAGTATACAGTAGTGTAATGTATTAAAGCAAAACCAAAAGGGAGTGTAATGTATTGGGTAAACAGGAGTAAATTGTAATATACAGGAGTAATGAGAGGAGTTTGTAAAATGGTATTAGCAAATAACAGGAGGATACAGGATTGTAAGTAAACACATCATACAGGAGTAGTAATGTATTTAGCATACAAAAATATTACAGGTGTATAATGTATTTATATACAGAGTGTGAATGTATTGCATACAGGAGTGTGTAACAGGTGTTGGTAAGGTTAAATAGTAGTACCAAGGATGTTTGATGTATATTGGCATAAAACCAGTAGTATACAGAGTGGTAATGTTATATTGTCATACAGAAGTTGATTAATGTATTTGGCCATACAGAAGTATAATGTTATTTGCAATACAGGAGTAGCACAGGATTATAATTGATTACATACAGATTATACAGGATTGGAAAATGTAATAAGCATACAGGTAAGTAATAGAGAAGTGTAAAAGCGTATTAGTAAACAGTGAAAGTATACAGGAGTGTGATGAAAATTAGCAATACAGAAGTAAAATTGTACAGAAGTATATTATGTCTAAGTATAAATGTTAATTTTCCATACAGTGAAATGCCGAAGTATAAATGTATTTGGCATACAAGTAAACATAAATATACAGGAGTGGTGCCCCAAAACGATGTTAAGAAAATATAAAAATAAAGACAAAAGTGTAAAATAATTTATCCCTAAAATGGGAATTAAAAAAAAAATACAAAAAGGAGAAAAAAAAAAGTATTAAAAATATAAAAAGTGCATATATAACCCACAAAAAAACTACCCTGGCACGATGTTAGGTATCACACACGACCGCAATAACACTTCCCAGCGAGGGTAGGCAGACGGACGGAGGGGGGGATGCCTGGGTGCGGCCTCGCTTTCTCTGCCATGTCTTCATTGAGTTACTACCCCCGCTTAGGCAGGACCGGAGCAGACGACGTCAGCAGCCTCCTTTGATTCTTAAAGTGGACAGAAACGAAGCTTGTGTGTATGTAGCTACACTGACCCCCCTCATAGGGCCCCCCCGTTTCACATCGCGGGCCCCCCCGGCAGGCTAGCCTACCTGGCCAAGTATGTAAAGACTGCCCCTGCCATATAACCCTATATATCACAGAGCTTGGCTTCTTCCCCTCTGTCATATCCTGCTCTCAGCATAAACCACCTGACCGGTTCTCCTTAACAGAGTAAAAACTGTATTCGAAAATAAATAGTATCACTCCTGAAATGGGTACGCGTTTTTTAGGTGTTTGTTGGCACATATCAATTCAAGTGAAAGATCAAGTACATTGCCACGTGAACTAGATGTGCTGACAAAACTCACATAAAAGAATATACTCTTTGAGGTTTTTCCCAGTTCCATTTTGACAAAGAGGATCCTGAAGATTAAGTCAGAGGAGACACAATCACAGATTCTGATGCCATTAAGATGTACTGGTAAATGCCCCTAACTGTTTTCATCTTAATTTCTTTTCGAAATAAAAGTGAAGTAAAAAATCAATAAATCTATTCTACTCCCATCATTTTCCAAAGTCCTAGCTATTCTGTGAATAGGTGAAATCAAATTAATTTCTACATATTTATGAACAAAAAAAATAATAATTACCTAATACGGGGTCCCAGTGGTACATTGGTAAAGTAAGCCTTGCCAGCTGCATTTTTGTGCTTAGTGGGCAGCTTAATAAAAGCCCCCAATAACCCTACAATTTTTTACATATACAATGAACAGGACCCTCACTCTGGCATAACATGCATGCGGCGCTCTCGGGCTGCAGGAAAGTCTGTTCCACCATCTTCTCCATGCCAATTCTGTGGGAGGTGGGGTATGACCGTCGCTGCACTCACTCCCAAACGCGCCATGGGGCTCCGGTTGGCTGAATGTCAAGATCCATTGAGTTTTAATAAATGAAAATCAATTTTCCTGTCAAAAAGAAAATGAGAAAATAAATCCCACAGTCAATGTAGTTTCCCACAACAATGGATCCACCAAAGGCAGTACTAAAGGACTACCCACGTCACACTGAGGAGAGAAATGGTAGCCAAAAAAGTAGCAGGAACATGCAGAGTAACTGATGGTATGTTTGGATTACTTAGATTATCGATAAGCTACAAAATGTTTACCAAAAACCTCAATCCAGTAATGAAATAGCTAATAATCCTTTACTAATAATGTAAGTCCAAGGCAGGTCAGATGAAATTAACCTGAAATCCCCCCACTGTGACAGTTACCCTATAAAAATGGGCAAAATTTTAATGACATAAGAACAGATGTAGTTTCAAAATAATAGCAGTGTGCCCACACAAAGTTCTGTATAAATAAGTTATATTTATTTCCATGCAACCCGGAGACCATTGCAACACTGTTTATCTAAATATCATAAACATGATGAGAAAATATGTAAAGAAATTTTTAACTAATTTACAGAAAAATAACAAAAAAAAAGGAATATTGGCTGTTTTCCGAAAAAATAGCAGTGAAACTGCATTATTCTTTAACAAACTTTAGTTTTTTTTTTAGATTTAGCATTCCTTTGAATCAGGTAACCCCTAAATATTATTGTATAACCAAAGTTTTTTTTATCGACTTGTTTTCACAACATGTGTGCATAAGACCAACCACCTTCAGGCACAATGCCAGCAGGTTTATCAGCGCCATGAATGCTCTGACTAACTTCCCTACAATTTATTTATATTATTTGAAGGCATTTTCCTTAGAAAACCAGCATTTTTAGTATGTCACCCCCACACAAGTGATCCTAACCGGAAAAGGTCCGGGGACTGGGCTGGGGAAGCACACTCCTAAACCTCAAATTTTGTTGATTGGAAACCAAGATTTTTGCATGTTTACTGGATGGTGTTTTAGGTTGTCCATTGTTGAAATTCCATTTCAAGGGCATTTTTCCTCCTTTCCTCCAGCGTAAGGCAAACATGACCTCTTCAAGGTATTTTAAAAAAAATAATATATATTATAATATATATATATTTTTTAATATTTGAAGGGGTCATGTTTATAAATATATATTTATTGAAATACTTGAGGTCATGTTGCCTGGTATGCGGTAAATAGGCCCAGCACCATAGTAAGGAAAACATTCACATACTATGATGCTTGCACAACCATGTTTCACTGTCTTCATAGTGTACAGTGGCTTGAATTCAGAGTTTGGTGGCCATTTGACGAACGGTCTGTGGCCACTGGACCCAAAAAAACAAAAAAAAACAATTTACTGTCATCAGTCCACAAAATGTTTCTCCATTTCTCTTTTGGCAGTTGATGTGTTCTTTGGCAAATCTGATCTGCTTCTGCACATGTATTCTTTGCAACAGTGAGACTTCGCGGGGACTTCTCGCTAATAGATTCGCTTCACACAGGCGTCTTCTGTCACCGTCCTCACAGGTAACTTGAGACTGTCTTTCATCATCCTGGAGCTGATCATTGACTGAGTCTTTGCCATTCTGGTTATTGTTCCATCCATTTGAATGGTAGCCTTTCGTTTTTATCCAAATCTCTCTGTTTTTGCTTTCCATTTTAAAGCATTGGAGATCATTGTAGCTGAACAGCCTATCACGGTCCGCGCTTCTTCATCACGGTCCGCGCTGCTTAATCACGGTCCGCGCTTCTTCATCACGGTCCGCGCTTCTTCATCACGGTCCGCGCTAGCTTCATCACGGTCCGCGCTGCTTCATCACGGTCCGCGCTGCTTCATCACGGTCCGCGCTGCTTCATCACGGTCCGCGCTGCTTCATCACGGTCCGCGCTGCTTCATCACGGTCCGCGCTGCTTCATCACGGTCCGCGCTGCTTCATCACGGTCCGCGCTGCTTCATCACGGTCCGCGCGTCTTCATCACGGTCCGCGCTGCTTGATCACGGTCCGCACTTCTTAATCACGGTCCGCACTTCTTCATCACGGTCCGCACTTCTTTATCACGGTCTGCACTTCTTTATCACGGTCTGCACTTCTTTATCACGGTCTGCACTTCTTTATCACGGTCTGCGCTTCTTTATCAGTTTTACTCTCTCCAATCAACTTTTTAATCAAAGTGTGCTGTTCTTCTGAACAATGTCGCAAACGACCCATATGTCTCAGGCTTTCAAGGAGAAATTTATGTAAAACATGTGCTGCCTTCACCCTTGATTCACACCTGTTTCTTCACAGAATGATTGACCTCCCTAATTGAACTCCCCACTGCTATTATGTTGAACACATCCCCTTTAAATAATTATTCAAAGACACAGACTCAAAGACATGCAGACCAGGAAAGCTGAGCCTGTTGGTTTTCTAAGAACCTACTGTACCAACTGGTAAATTGTTTGATATGTGGTAATATAATTTATAAAAAAACACTCCAATTCTTTGGAGCTTGTTAACAGCTCAATGGCTGAACAAACATGAACCCAGTAGCTAGCAACTTTGCCATTTATGCTGACTGGGAAAAAGATCACATGTGCAGCTAATTGCTAGAGCAAGATGAAAAACTGCACACCAACTTTAACACCTATTCACACCAGCATGCAGAAAAGCCACAGTATAATGCATGGGGAGATTGCACAGATGCAAAGTAACCAATGAAACAATCACTCATACAACCTCAGGGCATGAGGGAGGTGGTTGCCGGTACTACAATTGCATATAATAAGGCGATACAAAAGTGTGCCATAAATATAGATACGTGTGGTACACAATGCTGGCTTACAACCTATTAGTGACACCCATACTATTAGACCAGGCGGGCTGCCCAGCATTTTCTAAGTGTCCAACACAACACTGGCACACTCTGCTCCCCAGCACTGTTGGGCAAATAAAAGAGGGGCATACTGGAAAAATATGAAATATAAGGCATTAATTGGTAATGGGGCCCCATAACACAAGCTCACAAGCCTCTTCACGGCTCCTCATGTCTTGTGAGTCCCTACACTAACAACTTTACAGAAAAAACATACAGAAAATGGGTGCTGGTGTGAATAGGTGTTTAAAGTTGGTGTGCAGTTTTTCATCTTGCTCTAGCAATTAGCTGCACATGTGATCTTTTTTCCCAGTCAGCATAAATGGCAAAGTTGCTAGCTACTGGGTTCATGTTTGTTCAGCCAATGGGCTGTTCACAAGCCCCAAAGAATTGGAGTGTTTTTTTTGAGTAAGTAATGTCCCATTTCTGTATGTTTTTTTTTTTTTTTAATATAATTTATACCAAAAACGGTGATTAATCTGGTCATATCAGACTGCTACCGTATTATTTTGAACACCATTGTATATATTGTTATGTAATGAATAACAACCTTAGGGATTTCTGTACTTATTTACTATTCCTTGCACATTCAGCTTAGCTACTAACAACAAAATCATCTTACACTTACTGTTAGGGCTTGTTCACACGACGTTTTTTTATCCTTTTTACGGATCCGTTTTTGAGAGGTGAAAAGCGCAGCCAGAAAGCGGATCCGAAAAAGCAAGACTTGATACTTTTATTTTGATCCGTATTGTATGCTTTTTCACTTGCGTTTTACGGATCCGCCTTTCCGGATACGTTTTCAGATCTCTTCCCCCTTCCCACTAGCTGCGCCCGTCTCCCTTCTCCACCTAGCTGCGCCCGTCTCCCTTCTCCACCTAGCTGCGCCCGTCTCCCTTCTCCACCTAGCTGCGCCCGTCTCCCTTCTCCACCTAGCTGCGTCCGTCTCCCTTCTCCACCTGCTGCGTCCGTCTCCCTTCTCCACCTAGCTGCGTCCGTCTCCCTTCTCCCACCTAGCGGGCGTCCGTCCCCTTCTAACCTAGCTGCGTCCTTTCTCCCTTCTCCACCTAGCTGCGTCCGTCTCCCTTTCCACCTAGCTGCGTCCGTTCCCCTCCCCACCTAGCTGCGTCCGTCTCCCTTCTCCCCCTAGCTGCGTCCGTCTCCCTTCTCCACCTAGCTGCGTCCTTTCTCCCTTCTCCACCTAGCTGCGTCCGTCTCCCTTCTCCACCTAGCTGCGTCCGTCTCCCTTCTCCACCTAGCTGCGGCCGTCTCCCATCTCCCCCTAGCGCGTCCGTCTCCCTTTCCCCCTAGCTGCGTCCGTCTCCCTTCTCCACTAGCTGCGTCCGTCTCCTTCCCCCACCTAGCTGTGCCTCAAATCCATTCACCACCTAGCTGCGCTTCACAGCGGTCCCAAGTCGGGGCCCGCACAGCAGGGCCAAGTCGTGGCCGCACAGCGGGGCCCAAAGTCGGGGCCGCACAGCGGGGCCAAGTCGGGGCCGCACAGCGGGGCCAAGTCGGGGCCGCACAGCGGGGCCAGGCCGGGGCCGCACAGCGGGGCCGCACAGCGGGGCCAAGTCGGGGCGCATTAGGGGGCCAAGTCGGGCGCACAGGGGGCCCAAAAGTCGCGGCCCCCACAGCGGGGCCAAGTCGCGGCCGCACAGCGGGGCCAAGTCGCGGCCGCACAGCGGGGCCAAGTCGCGGCCGCACAGGGGGGCCCAAGTCGCAGGCCCGCACAGCGGGGCCAGGTCGCGGCCGACACAGCGGGGCCAGGTCGCGGCCGCACAGCGGGGCCAGGTCGCGGCCGCACAGCGGGCCCCAGGTCGCGGGCCGCACAGCGGAGCCCGGCCGCGGGCACCGCACAGCGGAGCCCGGCCGCGGCCGCACGCAGGGCCATGCGCGGCCGCACAGGGGAAAGCCAAGCAGCGGACGCACAGCGGTGCCCAGAAAGCGATCTCCCTGCAGCACCTTCCCTTGTCCAGCCTGATGGGAAACAGCAGGGCCCAATGTCGCGGCCGCACAGCGGAGCCCGGCCGCGGCCCCGCCAGCGGGAGCCCGGCAGCGGGCCGCACAGCGGAGCCCGGCAGCGGCCGCACAGCGGAGCCCGGCAGCGGCCGCACAGCGGAGCCCGGCCGCGGCAGCACAGCGGAGCCCGGCCGCGGCAGCACAGGGGGGCCCCCCGGCCGCGGCCAGCACAGCGGAGCCCGGCCGCGGCCCGCACAGCGGAGCCCGGCCGCGGCAGCACAGCGGAGCCCCGGCCGCGGCAGCACAGCGGAGCCCCGGCCGCGGCAGCACAGCGGAGCCCGGCCGCGGCAGCACAGCGGAGCCCGGCAGGGCCGCACAGCGGTGCCCAGCAGCGGCGCCCCAGCGGTGCCCAGCAGCGGCCGCACAGCCGTGCCCAGCAGCGGCAGCAGAGCCGAGCCCAGCAGCGGCTGCACAGCCGTGCCCAGCAGCGGCCGCACAGCCGTGCCGCACAGCGGCCGCACAGCGGTGCCGCACGGGCCGGCCGCACAGCGGTGCCAAGCAGCGGCCGCACAGCGGTGCCAGCAGCGATTCCTCTGCAGCACCTTACCTGTCCAGCCGCTGATCCCCCGTCGGCCGTAAAACTGCGCTTTTCGCATCCGCTTTTCAGGATGCAAAGCGCAGCTGAAACTTTACCCGGTGTGTGGAGCGCTTTTGGACAGGTGCCAAAAGCGGAACTCCATTATCTCCTATGGGCTTTTCACTTGCGTAAACCGCAATAAGAATTGAATGTCAATTCTTAAAGCGGATGCGAAAAGCGCAGTGCAGGAGAGCCCCCAAAAACGCATCACTGATCTTTCCCCTGGGAACAGCGATGCGCTTTTGCCATTGAACTCTGTTAATCACATGACAATTGTTAGATCCGTTTTGCGGATCCGTGAAACGGATCCGTAAAACGGATTACAAAAACGTCGTGTGAACAAGCCCTTAGCTGTATTAACCCGGTGCTTACCATTTACTGTGAGTTTAGCTTTACTGGAATAATTGGAGCCAAAGTGGTTGGTGATGACACACTGGTATTTTCCTTCATCTGTGAAATTCACATTAAAGAGGTGCAAAATGGTTGTGTATTCCACCAGCTCTGCTCCATGTTTCTGATATCTGGCAAAGGTTTCCACCTTTGCATCATACAGAATTTCACTGTCTTTCCTCCACGCTGTAGACATGGGTGTATCACTGCTACTGGCTGCAGCACATATGAGAGTCACATTCATTCCTTTCAGGGCCACAGTAGTTTCCGGGTGAATTCTGATTTGCGGTTTTGGAAAATTATCTAGAAATACAAAAAAAAAAATGACTTGTCACATATCCAGAAGCTCTGTTTTAGCAAATCCTTGTGTTCCCTGTAAAATAACAATCCTGAAGCATCTTCTCTTATAACTCTGTGTTGTGCTGTTCCTCTGTTTATTCATTCTAATAAAAGTATTATTGAATCTGTCAGCTGGCTGAGAGAAGGGGAACATCTCTCCTTATGGATAGCACCAGTTAAGGTGTGTAGTGTTTTGATTGCCTTTTAGCCCACTACTAAGCATCTGCATATCACAAGGCATTATGGGAAAGGTGCTTGACTAATATTCCTTTTTGCTTCTTAAAGATTCAGTGAATCAGAAGTACATTGAGGATTTGTTAAAACCAACAGAGGGTGCAGTGAGCTTCCCAGCTCCTTTCCCATAATGCCTTGTGATATGCAGATGCTTAGTAGTGGGCTAAAAGGCAATCAAAACACTACACACCTTAACTGGTGCTCTCCATAGGAGAGATGTTCCCTTCTCTCAGCCACTCATTGACTCCCCCCAGTCAACCAGTATTGCTCTGCCTACACTGATAGGGGCAAAACCCAAAAACGGCATATGTAGATGAGCGATATTGGCTTGATTTAAAATCCTTTTGCTTCTCAAAGATTCAGTGAATCAGAAGTAAATTGAGGATTTGTTAAAACCAACAGAGGGTGCAGTGAGCTTCCCAGCTCCTTTCCCATAATGCCTTGCGTCTGTCAGCTGGGTGATACTCCTACAGTTTTCAAATGGGTTTGTCCCATACAATGACTAACAACAGTGATTGGACAATGACAGACTGTGCAGGGACAACCGCCCCAACCCCCTCCAAATTCTTACCACCCATCTGATTGGTAATTTCTAGGAACAACAACAGGGGAAATCACACAACGGAGATTTAGGGAAAGATGTTCCAGAATTGTTATGTTGTATGGAACACTAGTATTTACTAAAACAGGTGCATCAAAAATTGCCATAGGTTCCCCTTACAAATGACAGGGGTGCTGCCATCAACATTTATCACTTGTGCATAGATGATATGTATGATCGTGGTCCAGTAGTGATAACCCCAGCGATCATACATTTTAAATATCCGAGGACAGGTGATAAAGCTTGGTGGTGGCACTCCTTTTTAACAGACTTAAGAAATATAAGATATTCTAAGACCAATCTGTGGCCTGTCATTTCGTCATCAAAAACCTACACCACTAAATATTCCAGAAATTAGGCCGTATAGTTTGTTTAAGCTGTGGGGTAATGGCAGAAGTCATACTTTATTGGCGGTTTTGTAGGTGTAACCTTTCAGTCATAATCGGTCTGAAAGGATAAAGGTGGGCAAAAAAAAAAATATATATATATATTTTTTTTTAACAAAATACTGAAGTGAAAGGGAACCTGTCACATAGGTTGTGCCCCCCTTGCTGAGGACAGCACAAGCTAGTGTCAGACCTGCTGTTCCCAGTACTGTGTCCCTTATTCTGTAAGATGCTGTAGTTTTAGAGCATTTACCCCTCAAATCTTATTCATGAGTAGGTGTTAGTCCCGCCCACCAAAGTCTAGCCCCGCCCACCTGGGAGTTCTCATGTTTCTACCTATTCAAAGTAATATGTTTATCAGTTGTGGTGGGTGGGGCTAGCCTCAGATGGGCGGGGTTTGAAAAAAAAAAACGGACTCTGAATGACTTCGAATGACTCTTCTTGCTGAAAACTGCCGATTTGAGCACTAAATATTCGAAAACTCCAGCATCTTACAGAATAAGGGACACAGCCGGGAAACGAGGGCTGACCCCAGTTTGTTCTGCCCTCAGAAAGGGGGGGCAAAATCTTTTAAGGGTTTCCCTTTTTAAAGGGGAATTTTTTAAAATAATGAAGGGAAAGCTCATAAAAAATATCCCAAATTTTAAAATTGCAAATTCTATTTTTGTTTCCCTTCAGAGCTAGAAGAGTTCCTATGTCCTGCTTGTGCACACAATTTCCCAATTTATTTAAAAAGGGGTTGTAAAAACTAAAAAGGGATTAGTTTTTCCAACATTTTAGGGAACACTAAATGAAGACGGTTTCCAAATATATTGTTTGTTCATTTTTTTTTTGGGGAAAAGGAGTTTACAAGGGGTTTTACCCACCTTCTAAAGCTCTGCCCTTTTTTTCCCCCAATTTGACCGACCTGTTTTACTTCTTCGGGCCCCGTTTTGTTCAAACCTGTTTAGGGGGGGAGTGACATCAAAACAGGCGGGGCCAGCAAAAAAAACCCTTGCGCCAGTTGGGGAGTTTGGTTAAGAAAAGGAAATTTTTTATTTTTAATTTCCAGAATTTTTTTAATTTGGAAAAAAACCAGAAATCTGAATAAATGGTCTCAATGCAAATTTAAAAAAAGCTTGACCCCGGGAAAAGTGCAGGGAAAAGCAGCTTTTTTATTCATGCTTTCAATGAAATTTTTTGAGATAGGGAAAAACCCCCCTTTTAAAAAAAAAAAAACCTTTTTCCCCCAAACCAAATTTTCCCTAATAGGTTTGAAATGTCAGCCCACTACGGTAGAACCCCCCCACACCCGAAAAAGGAGCCTGAACCTGGCAAAGAAAAAGCAAGTTTTTGGGGGGGAAACCCCTTATGAAAAACCCCCTTTTAAAAAAAACCAAGCGGGAGTGTCAAAAAAAAAAGTGCCACGGGTAAAAAAATTTTTTTTCTTGGGGGTTGCCTACAAATTTTAAAAAAGTTAAATTAGGAAAATTTCCCTTAAACCAGATGGGGGAAAAAGAAAATTAAAAAATAACTTTTATTAAAAAATTAAAATAAAAACTTAAAAAGGGGGCCCGACAAAAAACAAACCCAAGGCCCCTACCAAAAAAAAACCCAAAAAAAATTTAAAAAAAATTTATTTCTAGCCAAACCAGAATGGGGGAGGGTTCGCCCCTAAAAAAGGACGCCCCCCGCCCGGGAAACCCCCTGGCCCTTACACAAATTTCTAAACCCAAGGAACCCCCCGTCCCCAAACATGTTTAAAAAACCTTCCCCAGATATCACCAAATTTCCTCAGGGACTTTTTTAAAGGGAAAACAAACTCAAGGGGATATATGAAATAAGAAAGGGGTTAAAAAAAGATTATTTAAGGGGAAACAAGAGTTTATGAAAAGGGGTATACACAAATGTGGGGAATACAAAATTACAGAGAAAACCCCAAAAACCCAAAAAAAAATGAAAAGTGCACACAAACAAAAATAGCATTACGTCAAAGGGGACCCCTTTAGAATTGATATAGATCTATAATAACCCCAAAAAAGGGTGATTCAAGGGACTAAAACTAAACCCCATCCCACTTTTTAAAGTCTTTTTTCTACCAAAGAGGAAAAAACCCCCTCTACTGTCTCAACAATGGACTTTTCTCACTAAATGTTATAAAAAACCTTCCCAAAACCAGGGAAAATATCGCCACAGGGGACAGGTTGTCTCGAAGGGTGGAAAAATAAAACCCCTAGTCGGTTCCTTTCTGGGATCCTCCGGGGGAGTTAATACCGCTCACACACAGGTAAAAGGCGGACTCACAGCCCACAAAGGCCCCGGCACGTCACCGGGGGCACTACGCGTCCGACCCCAGCAGGGCCCCACCTACCACACTCCCTGCACTGCGAAGACGCCAGACGGGAGCCCCTTCTTGGGGCCATCCCGTTTTCTGGTGGCTGGGGGTATTTTTAGGACTCGTAGGGGTGTTTTTTTGGTAGTGCACTTTTTTGTTTATGGGGGGGCCCCCTTTAAGTTTTTAGGGAATTTAAAAAAAAAAAACCCCACTGTTAAACCCAATTTTGGGGCTTTCAACCCCCTTTCATTTGGGGGGTTATTCGCGCGTTTTCATTGGGAAATACCCCATATCAGCCCATGCATAAAAGACTACAAAGTTTTTCTAAAATGTTGCAACTTTTTGACACTTATCACTATGCACTACAGATGATATTTACAACTCTCCAAGGCTATGTCTACACAGCACGGGTTTTTTCATCCGAATTGTGTCAGATTCAGTATTTAAACCTTTTAAAAAAAAGACTGAATAAAGTGCTTTTAAACCCCCAAAAGAAAATTTTGCTTGTGTCAAACACAGCATGGATTACCTACTGAGCCACTGGCAATCCAAAAATAGCTTTTCCCTTTTCCCAGTTTTCCAAACACCTCAATGTACGGGGGCCCGGGGTGGAATTTGAAATTGCGGGTTTTTTTTGGCGAAAAACCCGCTCAGTAAAGTTTAAAATTTCCCCTTTGGGATTTCCGACTTATGCTGTGTAGACAAAGTCTAAAAGCCACGTGTGAATTATCTTTTTACCCGTATCATACCTGCTGGAAAATGCTGTCCTTTACTGCAATGTTCCAATAACCAGTGTTTGGCTGACAATTTTTGAATATATTGTAGTGAGGACTGGAAATATTCATTTATGAAGACAACACACATCCAAAAATTAACTGCAACGTTTTCACAAAAAAAAAATAAAAAAATAAAAAAAGGGGGAAAAAACGTAAAGGCATAACCTTCAGAAAAAAATAAAAATTTTTTCAATTTTTTACAACGGGCTTTAGGAGGTGAAAAAACAAAATACAGATAAAGCAAAACATTCCTCTAAAAGTTTGCAGAAGTGAAGTGGTGCCCTCTTTTAAATTTTTCAAAAATAAAATAAAGAAAAGAATCAAACCCAGATAAAATCCCCCCGGTTTCCCAAGCAGGGTCCCCGGCACCAATCAGGATGGGCACAGCTAACATTTACAGAATTCTGCAAACCACCGTCTATTAGCCACTGGGGAAACCACTTTAGCTGGCAGTCACATAGCAAATTGCTTGTGTTTAGGATTCTGGAAAAGATTTACACAGTAGGTTATCAGACAAAGGGTAGAAATTAGCAGCTTATTTTCTCACAATCATCGTGTGTGTACAAGAAAAACATTATCGACAAGGCCGGGGGAAAGTGGTTCAGGGGAAATAAGGCAGGAAAAAATATTCCCCAAACCGCATACGAAGTGTAGATTTTGGTTCAATCAGTGTGGTATTTTACAAAAATCTTTTCCCAAATTTAATTGTGGGGGCTATATAATGAAAAGGACTTTTTAAACATTTTTAGAAACGAAAAATCGGCAATATCTTTTTCCCCTTTAACGACCGCCCCTGACTTTTTGACGCTGGGGGGGTCTTCGGAAAAATAAAAAAAAAAATGTTAAACCCGTCCCCTTCATATAAAAAAAAAAAAAAAAAAAACCCCAAAAAAAAAAAAAAGTTTAAAAAAAAAAAAAAAAAATATTTAAAAAATTTGTGTTTTCCCACGAAAAAACCCCCCTATTTGGGACCAACTCAAATAACTTAGAATTTAAAAAATAAATTGAAATTAAAGTTAAAAAAATTAAAAAAACCAAAAAAAACCCCCCCCCATAAAATACAATTTTCCGTTAAACCCAGGCCCAAAAAATCTCAATTTAAAAAACAAAAAAAACAACGTTTAAAACGCAAAGGGGCAAAAACAAAAAAAAAAATTTTGGTCATTTAATACTTTTTAGCGTTTGGCTTAAGGGTTTTAAAAAACCCCGGAAAACTTTATGGGGAACTTTCAAATATACTAACAATGGAAATTTTAAAGCACCGAAGGGAGCTATTAACCCCCAAAAATTTTTTCCCAACAAATATACTCTGTCTCTAAAAGGTATCACATGATTTCTTCACTCTTCTACGTCTTTCTAAGGCTAACATGGTACAACATTATACTTTATATAGCTTAGAGATGTGTGGCCAGGAATTCCTAGACCTGCTTTGTAGAGGGCCCAGGGTTACAGGTTTAGCAAGACCTTCAACTCTTTTCTTTGTCCCCTAGAACCACATCCTCCATTTCTCCTCTCAGCAGATGATTACGCCATTCACTTCCTAAACTAGATCAACCTTAGAGAAATTTTCGCCCCACGGTCCCCACCGGCCTCCTCTATAACTGCATAATGGTCTTTCCTCCTTAACCTGCTTCTCCACTGTTACCCATGACAAGATTTCCACTCTCCTGTCCAAATCCAACCTCGCTACCTGTAATCTTGACCCACAGCCAACCCACCTCATCCCATACCAGACCTTAGTGCTGTCATTACCCCAGCCCTCTCCCATCTTTTTAACCTAAATCATTAACCTCTGGCATATTCCATTCCTCCTTTAAACACGCTACCATCACAACAATCCTTAGGAAAACATCTCTCAACCCCTCCTCTCTGTCCAATTACCACCACATCTCACTGTTTACATTTGCCTCAAAACTCCTTTAACAGCACGTCTATCCTAAACTGTTCTCTAACCTCTCCTCCAACTCTCTTCTTGACCCGCTGCAATCTGGTTTCCAATCCCACCACTCTAAAGAAATCGCCCTAACCAAAGTCACCAATAACCTAGTAAATGCTAAAGCCTCATGCCACCACTCTGCCCTTCTGCTTCTAGATTTGTCCTCTGCCTTTGACAAGGTCGACCAGTCCCTCCTGCTACAAATCCTCTCATCTCTCGGCATAGTGGATTTGGCCCTTTCCTGAATCTCCTCATATTTTACGGATTGGACATTCAGCATTTCTCACTGGGTCAGCTCATAGCATCACAGGGCTTGCAGTGCCACTTGTATGCATATGACACCCAAGTTTACATCTTCAGCCCAGATGCTCTCCCGGATTACAGAATGATTATCGTCCATATCCGCCTTCTCCAAAAACAAAATGTGGAGAAAACTGAATTTATCATCTTTCCACCATCCCACTCTATCCCCCCACCTGATAATGTATTTCTATCACAGTCAATGACTTTACACTTTCACCAGTCCCGCAAGTCCACTCCCTTGGGATAGCCTTTGATTCCTTTCTGTCTATCAAACCACATATCCAAGCTCTTACCTCTGTCTGCCGCCTCCACCTGAAAAATATATTTTGAATATGCTCATTCCTTAACTTCGATACTACAAAAATACAAGTCCATGCCCTTGCACGCTTACTCTCCTCCAAACTATCCTCAACTCTAGTGCCTGTCTTATGGACCTCTCTTCTTGCTACTTCTCTGCCTCTACCAGTCCCTTCACTGGCTACTCCTTGCTAACGAATTTAGTTCAAACTACAAATTACGACACACAAAGTTCTCCATAATCTCTCCCCTCTATACACCTCCCCTCACACAATCTCCGCTCCTCACAGGACCAACTTCTCTCCTCTGGTCAGCTCCTCACACAACTGTCTCCAAGACTTCTCTGGTGCTTCCCCCATACTCTGGAACTTACTGTCCCAACACATCAAACTCTTCTCCACTTTCAATGGCCTCAAAAGCAACCTTAATACCCATCTCTTCAGGATAGCCTATAACCTACAATAACCATATTAGATTTCTGGAAGAAAAAATAGAGGAACAGCACAACATAGTTATAAGAGAAGATGCTCCAGAATTGAATTGTTAGGTCACAGGGAACATGAATATTTACTAAAACAGACAAATCAGGATGTCACAGGACCTCTTTATGCATTCCAGGTCTGTTCCCACCCCTCTAATACCTTACTGTCCTGTCAAGCACTGACTGTCTTTATATTAATAATAATCTTTATTTCTATAGCGCCAACATATTCCGCAGCACTTTACAAATTCAAGGGTAAACATACAGTCATTACACATTAAAAGTACTTACAAATGAGACACAAGGTGTGAGGGCCCTGCTCGTGAGAGCTTACAATCTATTAGGGTGTATGGGTGAAACATACGGTAAGAAGTGCCAAGTTTACAATGGTCCGGCCATGTTTCATAAATAGGGGGTGGTTTACATGAAAAATGGATGAACCTGCCACCCAGACTGTACATCTATATACAGTCTTTATGAACTAATGGGCAGCTCTAAAGACCTGAATCAAAGACTGAGGCTATAAAACATGATTTTAACAATGCAGAGATATCCACAGTGTGGGGGTTCAGTCCAAATCTAAACTGTGTCCCACTATTCCTCCTAACTGCTAGGAACAAAGGAGTCTCTGCAACCTGTGTTAGGTATTTTTCTGTTATTTCTCCCCTTTATAAAAGTGCTTTGATTGAATGTATAGTTCGCCTTTTATTTTTATACGCACAGCATCTTTTGACCATTACAGCTCAAAATTTAAGTGTGGTCCTCGTATGCACTAAAAAAAAAAAAAAAAATCTGTAGCTTTTGATAAAATGTTTAACACTAACTGCTGGAGAGCAGTGTGCTTGTTTGGAACTTATATGTATTTTTGATAAGTGGTGGAAGCATGCATCTGAAGTGTATGGACTGTTTTGGGGTGCGACTTACACTCAATTTGTAAAATAAATGGAAGACGAGTGCAAGATTGAGTGAGTGGAGATAGATTAAACGACACTGTGCTGCTCACATGTGCTGAATACAAAAGAGTCATGTAAAAAAGCATGTCATAGAACTTGTAATACTTACAACTCTTGGAGTTTAATGTGAGCAAAGGCCTCATCTTGCAAAGACATAACCCCATTATTGCTCAGGTCACTGTGAAGAGAAATGAACAAATATCAAATACATAATCCATATCTGTGTTTATAAAAGGGTCTTCTCATAATGCTGTTTCACTGAGTCACAAGCAGTTTTACACTCACTCTACTGTAAGTAGCTGAGCCGTTAAACTGTCTAGTGACGGAGACGTGTTGTGAGGACTAAAAACAATGGCTTATGTGCAATTTTGTTAGAGATAATTAGTTTGCTCCAGACTGAACGAACTGTTCAGTCTGGAGCAAACTAATTATCTCTAACAAAATTTTCCATGGTGACGTCACTCTCTGCTCTCTCAGCTAATCGTATAACAGATTTATGGTCAGGGAATCGGAGAACCATAGAAACTTGTGTGCACTCAGAGCACATAAAATGTTTTATCTCATGACTAAAGTAAAATCTATTGACCAATGTATTAAGAAAAAGTCTACCTTTAACTGTCCATTCATGTTAGAAGCTAAAGCTTTGTAGCGAGAAAACCCCTTTAGACATCGAAAGAATAGAAGAGCACAAAAGAATATTAGGGTATGTTCACACGGCATAATTGCGGGGCATAATGACTTTGGCAGAGTCCGCCGGCCCCATGGACATTCATTAATAGCGGTGCATATTCGCCGCTAGTAATTGACATGTCACTTATCTCCCCCTGCGGCGTATTGTGCAAGCAGGGAGAGGAGGCGTAATCCATAGTTCTCTATGAGAACTGTGGATTACCGTAATGACTGGGACGTATTTCGCCCGTATTGAGCGCAGTACGGCGCGAAATATGGGCCGAAATACGTCCCAATTTAAGCTGTGTGAACATGGCCTTACAGTCTAATTCTATATCACTTCAAAAGTAACTAAGAAGATGACCTCTGCTACCAATCAAGGCATAACACAGGTGATTGCAAACCCTATGCTTCTACACTTATTCCATGTGGAAACAAAACACATGCAAAAAAATAAATAATAATGTGCAGTCTCTTTTTGCCATAGCATATAGGTACTGGAAAGACTTGTGTCATTAGTTTACTAGATAGCTAACCATACACCTAAATGGCTGCCTTTTAATACTACAGTGTGTCTGTAGCGAGTAAAGCGCCTGTGTGCAGCTTAGTGTGGCAAAACACGACAGATTCCTTATCAAAGAGGCTGTCATGAGATAATCCTTAAAAGTCACTAACTACCCTAAACATTATAAGGGCATGACCCCACTGCACGGGTTTTCGGCCGTTTTTTCAGCCGGTTTGCGGTTTTTCAGGCGGTCTGAAAAACCGTCCGAAAATGAGCACAATTGTGCTCTATGGGAAACCCGTGCAGCAGTCCCCACTGCACGGGTTTTCCGCCCGGCGGACCGGCGACAAAACATTGAACATGCACAATTTTCCGTCCGGTTTCCGGACGGAACATGTGCATCTTACTGGGAGGGGGGAGGGCTGTTCTCCGCTCATCACGGAGAAAAGACGTCCCCCCCCCCCCCCATGGGGACGGCCGCAAAACCGGACAAACCGCCCTAAGAGGTGGTACAAAGAGACAATGAAATTGGTTCCGTTTAGGGAATTGGTGTGTGAATAGCAATAAAACCTGGCCTTGAACCAAGGAGATATCTGCATGTTTATCCGTGTTTTTCATCCAAATGATCTGGACATGCCAAAGCTGCGTGATTAAGTGGAAGGCTTTTGATGAAGGTGACCCCAGTGTATTTTACAGTAATTTCACTTTGTCAGACTTTATTAATTCATCGCAGTCTTCCACTGGTGTAAACACTCCTTGATTTATTGCATTGTTGAATATGCTCGAGTCTAATACACAAGATAATAACACTGGTGCTCCCTTTGCATGCCAAATAAAATGGAAGATTTTTATCATTCCCATCTGCTTGCTATTAAGAGCGGTACCGAAAAATGCTTCCCTGATGCAAATACTGAGAGAACTTGACTTGTAGATGGTTATTACATTTGGCAGCTAAAGCGAGTTCCCAAACATGGTACAATAATACAATATGTCGCACACACCATAGATTATCCTTCTCTTACCCAGCTCACAGCTACTATGACTAAAATCTGACTGAATAATGGTAGGGGTGATTGCAAATCTAGATGACACATGCCTGACAAATGTTCTGAATGGTAAACTATGAATCAATACGGTTGGAGACAATCATAACAAGTGACCGAGTACACAAGCGATGATATGCCTGCATCTATGCAATCAGAAGGGCCGTTTATTTATTCAGAGATAACAATGTAGAGATAGCAACAATTTGGAAATGTTGTGCCTATCGCCCCAGTTCATCAGAATGTACTTGGTATTCCGCTCATTAAATATGCTTTTCCTTCAGCTACTGCAAATACTTACAGGTGGTGCAGCAAATCCAAACCAGTAAAAGCCTTTTTTGTGATGGATTTAATCTTGTTTCCTTGCAAAACACTAGGGAGATAAAAAAAAAAAAAAAAAAAAATGCAAAATGAGTTTCTCCTCTATATGTGCTTTCCTATAATGACCAGAGCAACCTACATTACTTAAACCATCAAAGGAGTGAAACTCTCATTTAATATATTCATGCTTTGTAATGAAGTTGCATTGGGAAAACAGGAAACATTCTGAAAAACAGTCTTTATTTAATATGTAGAATCAAGACAAAACCTAAAAACCTCATTTATCCACCATCTTAGTATGCAATGTACGTCCAAAAGGTTAGATACTAGAAAAGAGCATCCTAAAAAAAATATATATAGCTTCCACTTGCACATTTCATTGGTATGGATAAAAGCAGGCTCTAATAAGACCGAGAAAAACAACAGTCTCTGAAAATAAACAAAATTTAAAAGGGTTTTTGGTTATTTGAAACAAAATGTTTGCTTCTGAGGGGATCTTAAAAACAAGAAAAAAAAATGTAATAAAAAAAAACAAAAAAAAAAAAAAACACATGTAAAGGCTGATTTTGGTGGCATAGACATCACATTTATCAATAACGTGATACTGCAAACATCACTAGCCTCAGCCATCCTGTGCCCTTTATGCAGGAAAAGCCATCTGAGGTCTGTGACTGGCAACCGTGTCACATGAACAATGAAGGTGATGTTACTGGTGGGAATTACCAAGAGCGGTGGCAGTGACGGAACGAAGAAGCTCGTAGAGAAGGTGTTTTTTTCATGTTTATGACCTCTAAACTGGCAAAGCACTTTTTTTTTTTTTTTTTTTTTACTATAATTGACAATCCCTTTAAAAAACTCCGAAATTGGTAAAACCAGTAGATTTCAGAGAGAATGATCATATGCATGAGGAGGGAGAATGCAGGGTGAAGGGGTGGAGAATGTCGGGTGGAGAGGGGGACAACTAACTCCCTGCATAAGATGTTGAAAGTAATAAAAAGTTGGTCAGCTTCATTAAGTGTTGGAAATCACCTTTGTCCACAAAAACGATTTGCAGTTAACCAAAATCTGGTGGGGCCAAACAAAGCTGTACTGCTCAGACTGATGAAGCTGGGAGCAATTAAATTGGGAGCACCAATAAACAGTTATGGACTTTAAATACAACTTCTTAAAAGTGTAAGGGAAAAAAACAGATTTGCAAAGCATCTAGGTAAGACTGAGTACACCACACTTCCAATGTATGCTTAGCATGTACACCAGGAAGTCTCCCCACACTAAATGTGTCTATAAATTAAATAGCTAACGGAGACCAAGTGTGTCCTTTAAGCCTCTGTTTAGCTGGTATGAGTCTGTATGGTGTAGGAGCCTACACCATTCCATACAATGGCATACACTTAAAACAGTATACAAAAAATAAATATAAAATATTAAAATATATATATATATCAAATATATATATATATATAATATATAAATATATATATATATATATATATATATATATATACAATGCATACACTTAAAACAGATACATAAAAATAAATAAATATATATAGATAATAATTAGAAATAAATAATAAATATATAATATATTTATATATTATTTAATGTATACGTTTTAAGTTAATGCCATTGAAATGAATGGTGTAGGCCCCCTACACCATACAGACTCATACCACTAAACAAGGCTTAAAGGACACACTTTTGCCCTCCGTTAGCTATTTAATCTATAGACACATTTAGTGTGGGAGACTTCCTGGTGTACATGAAGAAAGCAGCACATCCAATACTAATAAAAGCGGGGTCAAGCGAAAAACAAGTCCGGCCAAAAGATTTCCAAACATTCAATATCCAAGTAAAAATTCGCAGCACTCACATGGCAGTAGTGAAAAAAATGTGTTGTTTATTCCCACATAATCAAAGTGACGTTGAGAGGGCCGAAACGTCGGTTCGATTATGTGGAAATAGACAACACATTTTTTCACTACTGCCATGTGAGTGCTGCGAATTTTCTACTTGGATATATATATATAATATTTTTTTTTTTTTTTTTTTTTTTTTTTTACAATGGGATCCTACAGGTCACAAATGCTGCTATTTAGCATCCATCAGAAGCATCCGGTTACATATATGACCTAGCGGTTACACTAAAAGAAGGCCATAAATTTGATGTCCACCAAGCAAATGATGTCCACCAAACAGAAATGTAAATACTTCCAAGTGTATAGAAGCACCAGCACTTATAATGTAGGGCAACTCTATTAGTATTTAGAAGCTAAAAAAGTTGCCAACATTGTTGCAATGCCTAAAACCTTAAATTAAAATAGATCAAAATCCAAAGTAGACTGATGTATTGCAAGTGATGTACAATTAACCTACTGTATTATCTAGTTGCGGTGCTTAGACGGTAATCTGCCTCATAAGGCATTTGCCACTTACAGGGTATGTAGCTTGGAAAGTCCGGCAAACGCTTCAGTGGAATCTTCAATAGCCCAGGAAATTTCATTATTTCGCAGGTCCCTGTAGTAAGCAGATAGTTATTCAATATTAACACTATTAATTTATAATGACAAACTTAAAGACTGAGGTTTTGGCTACAATTTCTTCAGGAGCCACCCTGTTTCCCCGAAAAGAAGACAGTGTCTTATATTAATTTTTGCTCCTAGAGACGAGCTAAGACTTATTTTTAGGGGATGTCTTATTTTTCCATGAACAAGGATTCACATGTATTAATATACTGTATTGATTTCATCAAAACATCAGCATAAGCAGCCAAACTCTGAATTGCAGAAAAAAAATGCACTATGTCTTATTTTCAGGGGATGTCTTATTTTCGGGGAAACAGGGTCGTTATGATCCATTTGGCAGTTATCATTACCACTTTATTTTTCCCCCAATTGGCTTACAATGGATCTGGCAAGTTTTTCATCATTTGCAGATAGAATGGTCTTGTAAGATATACGATTTTGATCTACTAGCATTAAGAGGTTGTCCCATCTTAGACTTGTCCATCGTTTTCTTTTCCACACCACAGATTTGAAATCCGTGGTGTCGAAAATCTGCACTATAGTTCACATTATGATCTACGGTGCGGATTGCCTCTTCAAATTGCACAAGGATGCATCCACATCGAATTCCATGTTCAAATCCATCATTAACAAAATAATTAGAATTTGCATAATAGTAGTCTTAGGCTAGGTTCACACGGCTTAATTGCGGGACGTATGGGCCGGCCCCATAGACTATCATTACTAGCGGTGCGTATTCACCGCTAGTAATTGACATGTCACTTCTCTTCCTGCTTGCCGTATTGTGCGAGCGGGGAGAGGAGCTGTAATCCATAGTTCTCAAAAAAGCTTCCAAAACGCCCTTAGTTCATTTTCATTGCCTCATATGTAAAACAGCATTGTAGTTAACACATGACAAGGTTTTTACCATGTTTTCAGCACTTCTTTGGACGCCGTTTTGGGTGCTGAAAAAAGTGTCATGTCAATTCTTGAAGCGTTTTCAACGTGAAGAATCCCCATAGGAATTAATGGAGAGCTTTGACACAGTTTTGACAGGGTTTTTGCTGCAGTTTTTCATTAAGATGCTTTTCAAACAAGATTTTGACGCCGATTTCGGTGCTGAAAATTCAGCGTCCAAGTCAGCTGTGTGCATCTTAAATGTTGGCAAACATTTGAATACTGGTCATACGTAAATTTAAACTTGAACATGTCATGTATGTCTTTGAATTATAAAAAAAAAAAAAATAAAAAATTGCCACTTAGTAATATATTTCTCAGGTTTCGGCATGGTTAACTAAATGATTGTGTGTGGAGGGGAGACAAAATACTTTCTTGTGTAAACCTTCCCCGGTTCATGCTTGGTTAAGCATCAGTGATTGGAGCCCTGTTAATCAGCGGCCCTCCTGCTTGTGAACATCTGATGACCCTGAACTGCATAGTCTGCCTGTCATTTGTTGTTACGCCCTTCCTGAGCCACAAAAAAAGGTCCTAATTAATGTGTTCTTGTTCTCTTTCATGAGGCTCGAACTCTCCCAGATTGGTTTTAATTATTACATTAGAAAAGGTTGCACAAAGGTTAACAGAATATGAATGCATTCAGATGTCTTTCTCAGCTAAAGTGGAAAGAGAAGAATGGGGGGTGGGGAGACCGCATAAAACACTAATTTTCCATGCAATTATAGCCTGACTAATACGAATAAATAACGGTAAATATCACAGCCTGACCAATTTAGAATCCCCAAAATATAGTTACAAGGTGCCTGCTTGTGTATTAATATTATGCTGGATGGTTAACTGTGCAGAATGGGGTTTTTTTGGTTAATTGTTGTGACCAGCACCAAGTGTCAGGCTTAATGGGGCATTGCCACCTCGTTTGGGCAGTTCTCCCTATTTATTTCTATGGGAGTTCTAAATACAGTTGAGTGAGTGTGCTCAGGTATATACATTCAGAACACCCATAGACATGAATGGGGGAGAACTATGCATGCTCCCCCTTTTCAAGATGGAAAAACACCTTTACGTTTCTGTTATCCCAGGTAATAAGGAATAAGTAGGGTAGCTGGCTGTAACGGTGGACACTGCTACTAACTGTATAGTTAAAGAATTTTGCAATAAAGAGCTCCTGGGAAAGGTGCTATATAATAAGAAAGCTACTTTAAACAACATACAGTAGTCCTGGAGTAGCTTTTTTATCCGCATTTATTAGCGGTGGACTACAAAGCCATCAATAAACATGAGTTGCTGCACACCACCACTGACTGACAGCTTTCAGATGCACACACTTTGAAGATGCTTGTTATTGACAGGATTGTTACCTTCACAGTTCTCGTGCTTAAAACGAGTCCACACTCTGCTTTTTATATATATACAAACCACCACGGTGCTAAACAATTTGACAGCTTTGCCTATTAAAATAGTTCTATTTCACTGCCTGCATACCATTAGAAAGGCACTCTGTAAAGTTGTGGTTGCCGCATTCTTTGCGGAGGCTTTGCAGACTAGGACACCGAAGAGAGTCACAAACACGAGTAACAGGACATGAAAACATTTCAGAAATGCATAAAATAATATGTGCATCTGTGAAATTCCAGAATGTGGTTTGCCAAGGATTTAGGTATCTTTTTTTTTTTTGCGGATACTGCAGCTTGCACAAGGAGTGATAACCCAGCTTTCCCAGCTACATACAAGCTTATATTTTTTTTAAATCTTTTTTTTATTTATTTATTTATTTTTAAAGGGTATGTTCACACGGCGTAATCGCGGCACACATTTTGCCATGTATTTGCACATTAATACAGCCGAAATGCATGCCGCAATTAGGTAATTCATAGTTCTCACAGAGAACTATGAATTATGCATCGTCTCCCCCGATCGTATTGTACGCTGGGGGAGAGAAGTGACATGTCACTTCTTCGTGGCGCTTACACGCCGCTGAATCTAAAAATCACGGCATATTGCGTCGACAAACAGTTCATGCCCCAATACACCGTGTGAACATACCCTAAGGGCATGTCGCCACGGCAGAGGACATATACCAATCGGCTTTTCTCCGCTCAATGACATGCACATATTCCGTCTGAAAACCGGATGGAAGAATGTGCATGTTCAATCTTTTCCGGGCGGCCCGCGGGCAGAAAAGCCGTTCAGTGGGGACTGCTGCACGGGTTTTCCACAGAGCCCAGTTGTGCTCGTTTGCGGACGGTTTTCAGACAGTCTGCAAAACCACAAACCGGCTGAAAAAAACGGACAAAAACCCTGTGCAGTGGGACATGCCCAAAAGGTAATGCTCTGAAGGAGGATCTGTGACTATGCCGGACAGGTCAGTTTTAGTAAATACTAATGTTTCCCATGAGATAAAATTTCTGGAGCATTCCCTTAAATTTCTATGTTACGTGGTTACCAGTTACCCTGTTATTCCTCCTAGAAGAGAAATACCGATCTGTCAAATGAGTTCCCGTGTTTCAGTGCCGACAGTCACAGTGTGCAGAGACATATCCCTCTGAAGACTGGAACACCCAGTTGATTGATTCAGTAATACATTTCTAGAAGTAACAATATTGGAACAGCACAACACAGAGTTATAAGAGAAGATGCTCCAGAATTGGTATTTCACTGGGAATGCAGGTATTTACTAAAAAGGGTTAATCAGAAGATGTTACAGGTTCTCTTTAAAAAGAGTTGGGCATAACTAACTGCTTAGGCAGGTGAGTTTTGCTCTCTGCTCTTCATCTCCAGTTCAGTTTACAAGTGCATAGAGGAGCAGGCAGTCACCAGCAGCCCGCTGTCACTAAAGGGGCAGTAGGGCATCAGACTATTGAGGTAAAAGAATTTTTATTCTGAGCGAAAAATGCTTTCAAAATTACAAATGGAAACTGGTCAAAACACATTTTAAACAACAGCAAGTGAACCTTGAAGCCTTTGCTAGATTTTACTATTCTTAACTGTGAATTTTTATGAAATTCTTAACGGCAGCTCAGGCAGCTGGCAGAAAAAAAAAATA
This sequence comes from Phyllomedusa bahiana, assembly GCA_025379985.1. NCBI lineage: Eukaryota > Metazoa > Chordata > Amphibia > Anura > Hylidae > Phyllomedusa > Phyllomedusa bahiana. The sequence goes on along the minus strand of JAODAL010008123.1, from coordinate 15,407 downwards.
AAAAATCACTTACAATGTCACAAGATTTGCAAGTCCTTTAAATACACCTTCTGCGATATGATTTATCTGTTATCCCCTAGGTTCAGTTTTTCCAGTGAGTCAAGTCCAAGAAATGCAAACTCATCCAAACGGTTCAGCTGGTTGTATGACAGGTCTCTAGAGGAGGCAAAGGGAAAAAATACGGACTATGATAAAGATGTGTCAAAACTGTTCCAGTGCGTTACACTTTTGAGTTGTCATTTTACCACAGTTACCGACAGGCACAGTACATATATTTACAGACAAATATTTCCTATTTAAAAGTTCTTATGTGGAGACACAGTCAAAATCTGATTTCCTAATTCCCATTATATTACTGGATTATCTTTCCCAAGGGCATTGTCTCACTACAGACACTGATAACATATTCTAGCGATATGCCATCAATGTCTGATAGTGGAACTTGGACCTATGTCCTAAACCTCTCTGTTCTGAATGGAGAGGTGGTCGGGACTCTACCATAGACATGAATGGGAGTTCAGAGTTTAAGGGCATGTTCGCACGGTTTATTTGGACAAGGTGATGGATGAGGTTTTCAGAGCGTTTCCTCGCCCAAGCCCCCCCCCCCCCCCCCCAGTTAATTTCATTGATTCCTATGTAAAGCCTCGTTGTAGTTCACACATGCTGAGGTCTTTACACGCTTCTTTGGAAGCACTGACAAAGACGTGTCATGTCAATTCTGGAAGCGTGTTGTAGGCGCGGTTTCGGTACGGTTTTTGACCTGGCTAATAATTTGTATGGGTGAAAACCTTGTCGAAAACCTGATGCAAAACCTCGCCGAGAAACGCCTCTAAAACCTCTTCTGAAGAAGCGTGTTTCAGGCGAGGTAACGCTCCGAAAACCTCGTCCAAATAAGCCGTGTGAACATGGCCTAACCGAGCGGCACCACTCAGTTGTAAGTGCAACTCCCATTCAAATCTATGGGAAAGTCCCGACCACCTCTCCATTCAGAAAAGAGAGATTTAGGACAGAGGTCCAGGTTCCACCGCTGGGACCTGGACCTATCAGACATTTATAACAAATCCTAGCAATAAGCCGTCAATGTCTGTAGTGAGACAAGCCTTTTAACAATGCAAGCAAAAACCAGGGCTGTGGTGGAGAAATCAAAACTGAAATAGTGCTCATATGCAGCTAATTAAGAGAGACGGGCGTGGAGAAGGCAAGAGGTGGGCAGGGAGGAGGCAGAGAGAGATAGATGGGGCGGGCATATGGTGGTCTATAATGTTGTCTGAATACAAGCTAGTTAGCAGTGTGATATAATCTGGGGAAGTCATTTCAAATAATTACCCAGTAACATATGCATTTATAATGGTTTAGCATGGATGGTACCCAGATGAAGTGAAGAAAAATACCAGAACTAGCAATGATATTGCATAAATAAGACATATAAAGAGGAATGCACTTCAACACTTACAGATCCAAGAGATTCTGGCAGAACTCCCACGCATCTGGACTGATCCGGCTGACCGCATTTTGACTCATGTAAAGCTGCTGTAGTGATCGCAGTCCATATAGCCAACCTTTGTTAATGTCTGTGACATTATTATATTCCAACTCACTGCAAGGAATAAAACCAGAACAATTACTCCTACAATCAGAGAGACCGTAGATGATCGCAACATTTCTTACACTGATTCAACGCAATATACAGGCCGTCCCCGGGTTACGAACGGGATAGGGACTGTAGGTTTGTTCTTAAGTTGAATGTAAGTCGGAACAGGTATATTTGTTACATGTAACTCCAACACAGAATTTTTTTTTTTCCCGCTTTGGATAGTGCAGGGAAGGGTTTTACATTTGTTTTGCTTTCTGTGCCCCTGTTAAGAAGATTTCACCTCATTTTCGCCTCATGTGCTGCTCTGGCATATTGGAACTTGTCGTTCCACAGCTACTATCTGCTATGGAACAACAAGTGCCAGCATGCCCCATAAGTCTCTGTTTGTAACTAGGGGACAAATGTAAGTCTGAACGGTGTAAGTCAAGGACTGCCTGTATATTGATAAATAATTTTTTGCACTAAGCACTTTATATATCTTTTGCTGAATTTATAATTTGATTCACACCCAATCATGGTATATTTATTGGACAGATTTATATATTTTGTTTGATATCATGTCACCTCTTTCCTTTATGTAATTTATATGTTTGATTCCCATTTGACTGCCTGTACCTCTCAATGCTTATTGTGCCATATTTTTAATATATTTCTATTTAATTTGTACAAAATATTTTTCCAATAAAATTTTAATAATTTAGAATTACTTGTTCGCTGTGATTTCTGGTGTGGAACTTATTTATGTAGCTGTAAAATGTGCAGGGCTTTTGACTGAAGGGACGGTAGAGAACAATTCTCATCACTCTATAACCACCGAGTATTTTCCTTTATTTATCCCATAAGTCCCTCTTGGAAATGTTACAGCTTCAGTTATAGTTAATACTTTTACACTTGGCAATATTTTGAACCTCTTGACCTAGCTTTCTTATACATTGTTCCCTGTGGACAATTTATCAGTGTGATGTAAGTTATACAGAAACCATAGCTTCTGTGCCTGTGATACTCTGTCTTTATAGCTTTTCATTTTATTCTGGAGTATTAATTGTAGGTTCCGTCATTTAAATTCTGATTTATACAAAGTATCAGACGCTTTTATGCTTTAAAAAAAAAAAAAAAAAAAAAAAAAAACTACAACCTGGTACTGGTTAGTGGGTTACCTAGCCTTTCTAGTAAATTATGCTTTGCTGAGGAATAAAACACACACTTTAACATTCTTCGCTTGTTAACGTTCTTCGCTTGTTCCGCTAAAATATCGCTAACAAAAAAAAAAGGGACGGACAGGACGGGACCCCTCCCGCCATACACGGGTGGGGACTGGAGAGGGGAATGCTGCTGCTGCTATCTGCTTCTGAGGAGCTGCGAAAAACTGCTAAGGAAAATGTAAAGGTTCACAATCTACGAAATGAGGGAAGAAAAATAATGCACATATGTTGTTTGTTTATAACGTTTTATTCAATAATTCTGCTTAATGGAAACTTATTTGTTTTAACGTTTTCAATAATAATTTGTTATGTTTTCACGTTTCATTGAGATTCGAAAAAGGAAGAAACATTCAATGTCTACAAATTCATATGTATAATCTCCAAGACTCTGTATTACAGATTTTGGTATGACATTTTGATAAGCTTTGCTTTGATGACTATGTAATGATTTGACATTGAAGATGCAAAAAAAAAAAAAAAAATGTTTAAAAAAGAACAAAACAAAAAAAACACACACACTTTAGCATTAGGAAATGTGCCTCAATATGTCACATATGTGATTCGACTCCCTGAGCGGAAGATATACTTTAAATGGGTTGTCCATTAAAAAAATGTCATGAAATTGGGACCAAAGTGGGCAAAAAAGAAAAAAAAAAGCGATACTTACCTAGCTTTTGCCCTCAGTCGCTTCTCCAATGCTCCCTGGCATCCACCCCTATTCACTTTTGGGCTCTCATCCCGAAACAGAGGAGAGGCTAATGCTCCATTCACTTACAACGGAGTGAAGACATCTTGAGCAAGTGGGGAATTAAACTGAAAGTGAAGGGGATGGTTTCCAGGGAGCTCTGGAGCGGCAGTGGCGATTGATAGTTAGATAAGTATCACTTTTTTTTCTTCTTTGAGGGAATGGGGGGTTGCCCACTCTGGCTCCCACTCATGGATTTTTTTTAAACAATGCAAGCATCCACCTCTTGAGGTAATGCTTTTGTCAGAGCACATAAGAGCATTAAAGGGATTTTCTTACTACAAAGATTAGATTTCAACATGAAGGGACAGTTAAATAATGACACTTTCTAAAAATATTGGTCAACAAAGATTACTTGATTCAACAGATACATTTTATGTGCTCTGACTGCACACAGGGTTTATGGTTGCCTGGTTCCCTGATCATAACTCTGTTATCTGATTAGAGCAGAGAACTATGTCACCAAGGATGGACTGAGCTCCAGAGCAGACTAATTATCTTTAACAAGATTAGGTTCTGTTTACACAACGTCATTGTTTTCAGTGCTCACAGCACATGTACCTTTTGTTTACCAAAGAGATAAGATTTCCTGCACTTGTCAGTGTAAGGGCTTAGCTGCTTAGAGATGCTAAATATGCTAATCACTGCTATAAAACCACCCACACTGAAGAAACAGAGTGAATATAAAACTGCTTGTGATGCAGCGAAACAGTCTAGTGAGAAAACCCCTTTAATGAGTTCCATCTCTGCATTGTGGATGACATGTGCATGATAAACAACACAGATAAAAAGAGGGTGGGAGACAAGTTAGATACTAACACTGCTAAAATTCTTCATAATCCAGAAAATAGTATGATAAAAGTAGCAATTGTACCAACACCACTAGTATCAGTTTTAGCATTGTATCTGGAGGTAGGTTCAGACAAATCTGCAATAAACTCGAACATGCAAATTGTACTGCAAATTTGTGGCAGGTAAATCGACAACAATTGTGCAATAGAATGGATCTGAAAATTGTAGCACATCCCATAAGGGCTTGTTCACACAACGTTTTTATCCATCCTTCCCCCTACAGCCGTTCACCTATCCATCCATCCCCCTGCAGCCGCTCACCTAACCATCCATCCCCCTGCAGCCGCTCACCTAACCATCCATCCACCTGCAGCCGCTCACTTAACCATCCATCCCCCTGCAGCTAAATCCTGGTTGGCCTCTAGACCTCCCTCGATAGGGGAATGGAAAGGATTAATAAATAGCGCTCTACCTAATTTTAGCAACGCTCAACAGATCCCGTGAGGAATTCTCAGTGGTCCTCTGCACAAGTTGTGGTCCCCCAACATTTGACTACTCCATGCACATGGAGCCAATTTAATGGCTGACTGTTTACTCATATATTTCTCTATTGTGGTTTATTACACAGATGCACCAATAATGATGTTACTCATTATCTACTGTTTTTTTTTTTGTTTTTTTTAAGTAGATGGCTGACTGTTAGCTCCTGCATGTTGCAGGGTTTGTATTGTTTGTTTTTTCCTGTATTTTTATCAGGGTTTTGCACTACTTTGATTTACTTCTCATGTACATTCTGACAAAATGTATAACGGGCATTTACTGATGTCAATGTCACAAAGTATTATATTTGCCATTTTGATATTGTATATTTACATGCGGATGTATGATTTGTACTATTTTTTCTTTGTGTGCATATATAACTGAAAATTTCTCTAAATAAAGTTTATTTGCGGATTAAAAAAAAAAAATCATCCCCCTCAGTCCTCACCTCCGATTCCCCTGTAGCCGCCCACTGCGCTTTTCGGATCCGCTTTCAGGAAGCAAAGCGCCGCCAAAACGTACCCAGAGTATGGG
>JAODAL010008123.1:0-7500 GCA_025379985.1 Phyllomedusa bahiana | reverse complement strand
AAAATTACATACATATATAAAATACATATATATATATATACAGTATATAAATTACATACTATATATATATATCATACATATATATAATAATACATATATACATACATATATACATACATACACACACATACACACACACACACACTACATACATACACGGAATAGTTAAAGGAAACCTATCAGGTGGTTTATGCTGCCTGCTACCCCAACAGAGCAGAATATGATAGAGGGAGAGATGTGAAGCTCTGTGACATATAGGAATATATGGTCTGATGCTGAAATTCTGATAAAAAAGCAGAGCAAACCTGTGAATGTGAAACTGAATGTCCCGCTTATCCACCCACATACAGTGATTGACAGTTTGCTCTGTACTGACGCAGGGAAAGCTGTCAATCATTGTATGTGCGTGGCGTAAGCAGGACTTCCACCATCTCCTAAAAAGTTCGGTAAGGATTTACTTTGCTTTTTACTCAGAAATTCTGCTCCAAATCATATAAATCTATACAATCACAGAGCTCAGCTCCTTTCCTCTATCACATTCTGATAGAGGTAGCAAACACACCCTGCCAGGGTCCCTTGAAACATTCGCCTTTGTTTTTTTCTTTGATATAGAAGCCCCTGTGAAATACAGCAATTAAAATCCTGCAACTTCTGCATCTTCCCAGCATTTATAAAATGTGTCATGTAAGCATTGAAATGCAGGAGTAAGGCCTCGTTCACACGGTTTATTTCAAACGTATTTACATAGGATTGCGGATTCGTAAAACCGAGTCTGAAATCCAGTATGCCAAATAAGTGGCACTAAGTTGGCACGTATTTGGTAACTGATTTCCGACGGATTCACCATCTCCATTCATTGTAGGTGGTGAATCCGTCCGTAAATAATTGACATGCACATTGTTTTTCCGTCCGATGCCGACTCAATGCGCGGCGGCATCCGGCACGGAAATACGCGTTTGTGACGACGAGGCCGTATTTTCTATTGAAATCAATAGAAATTAAGGCGGCTGACTTGTTTCTGACTGATTTGCCGACGGATTGACGATCGTCAATCCGTCGGCAAATCCGCGGCGAAATAAGCCGTGTGAACGAGGCCTTAAAAGGAACCTGTCACATGAAACATGCAGTCTGACCTTTCAGCAGCATGTGATAAAGCAGTAGGAGCAGAACAGGTTGATTAATGGTTTTGTTTGAAAAGATTCTGAAGCACCCATATTTATTTCATTGAACCCTGCTTATTCTGGGTTAAGGAGTCCAGTGGGCAGTCTTATCAGTGACTGCCAGGTATTTCAGAATACAGGGAAAGCTGTCAACCACAATTAAGACCGCCTACTGGACTTCTTAAAGGGATAGTCCACTTCGTCATAAAATCGTACAACTGCAGGGGGGTGGCTGGTATTCAGCTAAACCTGTCACATTGAACATGCTATCTGATCTGTGGGCAGCAAGTTATAGATTAGGAAAAGCTGAGCAAATCCATATGTAGGTTTGTCAAGAAAAATTCAGTAGAACTTGAAGTTCACTCACCTAGATTGCTGCTTGTTCTAGCTTAAAGGGGTTGTCCACTTTGTATTAAAATCTTAGCTTTTGTGGCCCCATTAAACAAAAAAAAAAAAAACCTTATTCTCACCTTCCTCTGGTCCCCAGTTAGAGCCCTGCATTCCTCCGTTATGGAGGAAGCAGAATATAATTTATTCTTATTTTGATGGGCCCCAGGAGCTGCCTGTAAGATTTTAATACAAAGTGGACAACCCCTTTAAGCTAGAACAAGCAGTAAGAAAATGAATAAACTACACTACTGAATCTTTCCCCATAAGACTATATCAATCTGTTCAGCATCTTCGGCTCTATAACATGCTGCGAACAAATCAGATGGCCTGTTTAATGTGATATGTTCTCTTTAAGCATTGTTAAAGTTTACTGTGTTGTATACACAGTACTTATTAGGCAGGCAGGAAGGCAGAGACCATAACAGACCACTTCTGCCACCATAGTGGACTGTCTGATCACCAGCCCCTCTGCTGCTGTTGTACAACACTCGGCGCAGACCTTTCCAAATCACTCTACTAAATCCTATCTGGCTCAGGCCAACGTAGTCCAGAATTAGTAAATGCAAGAACTGTAAGATATTTATTAACATGTACATCCTGCAATGTGGCTTCCAGGCCAAGTCCTGTGTTTCTAAGTAAGCACGGTGTGTTCAGCCAACAATGCAACTAGAGAATCATTCATTAGGAGATCTCCCAAATGATTACTAAGGAAGTAATGCCAAGACCATCCAAACACAAAGCAACTGAAGACGTCGTACTTACAGGTGCTGCAAATATGGGAGTTTCAAACTTTTGGGCTGAATCACACTGATCTTGTTCCTGTTCAGTTTCAAAACTATTAAAGAACCAGATAAATTGTCAAAAGCCCCAACTTCCAAAGTCGTAATTCTGTTGTTGCTCAGGTTCCTAGAAGGGATAAAAAACAAAGACTTGTCATATTTAACTCGGAAAAAAAAAAAAAGATTTCCAACACAAGCCAAATTTTCTTCTAACTACCATGTTTCCCCGAAAATAAGACATAGCAGAAATCATTGCTGCAGCTCTCCATCCAGGCTTCCCATAAAGGGTGGGCAGCGAGAATGATAGGGTCGAGTGTTCTCAAGCCCCGCTCACCTAGAAATTGGCCCTGGGAACAATATTGTTGTGTAGCACTGGAGGTTGAAGTGACCTGTCAGGGAGTCATGTGGACTGATGTCGCCACATGGTCCGAACATCCAGGACAGAGACAGAAAGTACATGTAAGTAAATAGAGGGAAGAGGGGGAAGAACAGAGCATTTCACTTTGCCATCCTTTGAGATAAGTCACTGCAGCTGTCATAAAATGTCCTTTAAGTACATGGTTTGTGACTCTAAACTTTGATATATAGATATATATATACACATATATCTATACACGATATATATACACATATATCTATACACATTATATAGATATATATATACACATATATCTATACACAATTATATAATAAATATAATACACATATACTATCAACAAACTATTAGATATACAATATACACAAATAGCTATTACACATTTATATAGAGTATATAGACACATATATCTATACACATTATATATATATATATACACATATATCGTATACACATTATAAAGATAAAGTAAACAGCAATATATTCTAACACAATAATAAGATAAAAAATAACACATAAATCATACACATTAATATAGATATATATATACACATATATCTATACACGATATATAGATATATATATACACATATATCTATACACATTATATAGATATATATATACACATATATCTATACACATTATATAGATATATATATACACATATATCTATACACATTATTATAGATATATCACACAATATATCCTATACACATTATATAGATATATATACACATATATCTATACACATTATATAGATATATATACACATATATCTATACACATTATATAGATATATATACACATATATCTATACACATTATATAGATATATATACACATATATCTATACACATTATATAGATATATATATACACATATATCTATACACATTATAAGTATATATAACACACACACACACACTAGTATAGCATGCTATAATTTTATTTGTGGAAAAATAAGACATTCCGCTGAAAATAAGACATAGTGCATCTTAGGAGCAAAAATGAATATAAGACGTCAACGGTCATATTTTCGGGGAAACAGGGTAGTTGACAGATTAGGTCAATCTTACACCTTCAAGAAACTCTCCAAAAGTTTCAGTGACATGGAAGGGCCTAGTTTAGAAGAAAAGAGGGATTAGGAGTAAAAGGACTGCCATGAAGGTCTTCACTAAGATGTAGAGAAGGCCCATACTTTCCTAGGGTGTGACACACTTATTTTGTCTTCTGGGGGCAAAGCATTAACCTGTCAATCTTCTTTAGGACTAGAGTCCCGAGACGAAAACAAGCTCGATGAGGAACATGTGTTTGGAAAATGTTTAGATGTGGTTCAGTGATGCAATAGATATGAACAAGCACCTATTTTGCCTGATTAAGTCAGAGTGACTATAATTTGCTCTGGGAAAGGAGAAGCCGACTGTACCTAACTCTTTCCTTTTAGTTAAAAGCACATATAAAAAAAAAAAAATCAAAAAACTTGACAGAAACCTTACTTGAACAGAATAAAATGCGAAGTCAGGCGAGCAAAATTCTGTCATTTTTAATGGTTCAGTTCATCTGTTCTCAAGCAACTAAAAAATAGTGGTGTAAAAGTAGTACTGTGGCAGTTTTCTTTTTGAGCATATAACTCAGCAGCCATATTTGTTATTTCTCTCATCTCAGCGGCTTCCATACTTTTGGACCTTTTCACGATGGGCAGCTGCATCATATCATCCTCAGTCTGACCAATACAGGTTCAGATTTGTGGATAGAAGGTGGGTCTTTCATATCTTAAAAGACCTCCTGTGATCCGGCACATACATGACTGTCTATCAAATCCTACCAAGCAGCTCTTAGATCCCTCCCTTCCCCACATCCTTGTTCCCTATATATGTCCCACCATGTCTAACACTATGTCTACACGGCACAGGATTACAGCCGGATTCAGTATTTACTATCTGCAAAAATCCCGACTGCAACCCAATGCCCATAGACCGCAATAGAAAATCTGTAGTCTACACAGCACAGATTTTGTACTGTGGGATCTTTAAACTGCTGGCCTTCCGCCTGAAGATAAAACATGTTCCGGCAGATTCCTGTCTAGTCAACGTACTGGGCCGGCTGGAAATCTGACCGCATTTTTTTTTTGTGCAAAACTGCACCAAAAACCACGATGTTATAATGCCTTCATATTTTGGACGGCATTTTAACATTTGCGGTGTAGACACAGCCTAAAGCCCCATCTGGAATCTATTCCCCGATTTCCCTGCAGAGAGAGCACTCTCCTGCTTTAGGGTAATGTTCATATGGCTTATTTTGGCACGTATTTCACTGTGTATTGCGTGTTATACATAGAGAAATGCACACCGCAGTTACGGTAATCCACAGCGCTCATAGAGAGCTGTGGATTACGCGTCGTCCCCCGGCGCGTACAATACAATTGTAATCGAGGGAGAGAAGGGACATGTCAATTGTTAGCGGCGGAAACGCGCCACTAACAATGAAGGTCTATGGGGCCGGCGCCCGGTCGGCCCCCGTGCTTCGAAAAGATGCGCTGGTCAGTGTATCGCTCTGCAACACCTGGTGTATTGTGGCGTGTACTATACGCGCCGCAATACACTGTGTGAACATACCCATAAAGAGCAGGCAAGAAAAAAATCTAGCAGAAGAGACAGGTGGAAGCTGCATTCTACAGGTATGTAAAGGAAGAGACTGCAGTGTGAGATAAAGAGAACCTGTCACATACCCTGTTTGCCCGAAAATAAGACAGCGTCTTATATTAATTTTTGCTCCTAAAGATGAGCTAAGACTTATTTTTAGGGGATGTTTTTTTTTTTATCTATGAACAATAATTCACATTTATTGTTGAACAAAACATCAACATGTATTAATATATTGTAGTGATTGCATCACAAACATCAGAATAAGCAATCAAACTCTGAATTCCATAAAAAAAAAAAAAAAAAGCAATATGTATTATTTTAGGAGGTGTCTTATATTCGGGAAACGGGGTAGGTTATGCCCTCCTTGCTGAGGACAGCTGCAGACTTTTAAGGGGCAGGTCACTTTATGCCCTTAAAGAGGAGATGCCGCATAGAAATTGCAGTGATGAGACTCCTCCCCCTCTGCCCCTAGAAAACTGGAGGCATCATGGGAAATGTAGGCAGCACATGAGACTCTGTTATGGAAACAACATCAAAAGAAGGGGCAAATAAGAAGCCAAGATGGCAGACAACCCATATATGTCACATTGAGTAAAACAGGTATACCAAAAGCCTCTACAGTATTCTTTAATAACAGCCTGTGCAGAACAATATCAGCAAAAACAAATGGCTAGGCTGCTAATCAAGAATCCCAATGGCAAAGCCAGAAGTAGGAAAAGAACTCTGAATGTGCTGCCCATTTTTGATGCTTGGATGACTGATATTAAGGGAGGAGTGGCTGCCTCCATTTTTTGTTTTTGCACCCCACCCACTTCCTCAGGTTTTAAATCAGTGCAGTGTTCTTTGAAGCAGGTATCTTCGCTCCCTGAAATATGCAGGTTTGAAAAGGACCCAATAGAGAGGTAACAATAGCGTAGGACCCACCTGTACTGAGGTCCCGGTGAAGTTGCGGAGGTGGGCTTAAGCATTTTTGGCCAAATGTGTGAACTAAGAACCTCAAATTTTTCCATGTATCCTAGTTAGCAGTAATGCTTTTCCCAAATGTCCTATGTCCTTTTTGATAGTTTCCTTAGTCCATAGCATGCCACTGTTTTTTGAATTTGATATTAATTTCAGTTCTGCAGAAGGCATTAACAGCTTTAAAGGGGTTGTCCGGGTCCTCTGATAAAATATTTTAGCATACTACTGCAATGATCATATAAAGCACAGAAGGAAAAGAAAGCACTAAATAGTGTAGTACTGTGGCGGTGTCTGGAACGTTAGTAATACACCAACACTGTTCATAAGAAATATTGTAGAGGCTTCTGTATACCTGTTCTCCTCCATCAGGGTTCCTTCTTCCTCTTTGCTGTGGTTTCCATAATGCAGCCTACATTTCTCACAGTGCCACTAGCTCTTTTGAGACAGAGGAGCTGGAGTGTCATCACATTGCACCTGCTCGGAGTCCTGTCTAGCGGCAGCAAGCGATCAATAAGTGGCACAGATTTTATATCTCCTAGGGGTTCAGACGATGGCGATTTTATGATCACATTTACTGGCGCATACTGTCTCCTATTCCTTGGTGCGCAGGTTCCCAAAAGGGGCAGGTCCCTTCTTTTTACGGGCGTGCAGTATGGGGCAGGAGATACAACTGTAAAATCACCGTCGTCTGAACGATGATGGTAATTTTACACTCTACGTGTATTGTACTTGTCAATTGATTTTATCATATTTGCAGGATGTACATCGGCGCAAATACGCGCTCAAGTACGCCACGCAAATACGCCATGTGATCACACTAACTCACAAGGCCAAGTATCTGTGTATGACTACGAGATACAACGTTAGCATGTCTGCTTGTCATTTCAGCTTTAATAGCAGAACGCAGAGAGACGATCTAAAGCTGCGTCTAATACATACACTATATACATGTGATATTGAAGTAGCTTCAAAGGGGCTATTCTGTCCTTGTGGGGGTCCAAATTAGCTTAAAAATAACAAAGGGTGCATCGAGAAAACGAATCACAACATGCCTTGTTGCTGTGAAAATGCTTTCTGCTTCATTCACAAAATGGCAGCTTTTTTTTATACTTTTGCAAATTAGTAGATAAGAAGCATCACATGTACCTGGCTGTTTAGGTCATTGGCGCTCTTTTCTACACCCCCCCAACTC
>JAODAL010008122.1:0-120203 GCA_025379985.1 Phyllomedusa bahiana | reverse complement strand
TATCTCCCTCCCTTCCAGCCTCAGTTTTAGTGCACATTCACTGTTTCTTTCCCTTCTGCTAAAAAGTAGGGTCAGAGGGATGTGGTTTTAAAGACTTCCCTGAAAAGAGGCATCCCCCTTTAGTCAGCAGATTTCCTGAGCTTGAACATAGAGCTGTTTCCTGTGTTTTGAGACACATAGGACTACTAAGCTTCCTGTTATCAAACAGCTAATGCAGAACTGTAGGAAGCCCACAGAATATTGAATCAATGTATATTACAAAAGATCTCAACTTTTAGAAGGGACCTTATTTAGAAAGTATTTTTTTTCCCACTGGACAACCCCTTTAATACTCTCCTAATACACCTTGTGTCTGGCAAGGAATGATTGAAGCATAGCAGTTACGGGGCCTTCATAAGACCCCGGCTGCCATGTCAACCAAATGACAACCTGATCTTGTTTCAGAAGGGAGCACCCGCCTGCTGTGTAGCTGATTTAAAGGTTAGGCAGCCAATCGCTATATGTCACGTGTTGTTGTTGTTAAACCATGATTAAGGACCTTAAACTCAGCAGGAGTTCCAATCAAATTTGACCCTTGTTTAAGTAAAACAGTTACTGTCTCTTTAAGAAATGTTAACAGACTTAGGCTATGTTAATACTTGTGACAGAGGTTCCGTTCGGAACCTCCATTGCAAGCTTGCCATTCCGTTAAGATTGCGGTCACCACAACGGCAACCTGATGGACCTACTGTAGACAATGTTCACATTTGCCAATAAACAAGTCTGTTTACAACTTGCGAGGTTGAAAAGAACCTCTAATGGAGATGTGAACAGGCCTTAAAGAGAACCTGTCACATAGTTTATGCCCCCCTTGCTGAGGACAGCACAAGGTACTGACAGACAAGCTGTTTCCAGTACTGTGTCCCTTATTCTGTAAGATGCTGTAGTTTTAGAGAATTGAATGCTCAAATCTGCAGTTTTCAGCCAGAAAAGAGTCATGAAAAACAGTCTGTTTAATTAATGCACCGCCCATCTGAGGCTAGCCCCGCCCACCTCACAACTGATTAACTTATTACTTTGAATAGGTGGAAACATGTGAATAACTGTCAGGTGGACAGAGCTAGCCTTGAGTGGTTGTGGCTAACACCTGCCCATGAATAAGCTGGTCTTTTTTCTGGCTGAAAAATGCCAGATTTGAGCATTAACCCCTTACCAACATATGACATAAGAGTACACAGCCGCCGGGTGTTAGTGGCTAATTGCAGCTAACACCCGGCGGTTACAGCACGAGGGGGCGCCGCTGCCCACCCGCCCTGTTTAACCACTTAGACGCCACAGCAAAGATGGCCACGGTGTCTACATGAAAGATGGCTGTTTAACCCCTTAGATGCTGTGACAAAGATGGCCACGGCGTCTAAATGATTCACTCCGATCGGGACATCAGCAGTAAAATCGCTGAGTTCTGACACGGCAGCGCGAAGCCTTGTGAAGGCGTCCATCGCTGCCATGTTTTGAATTTCCCCACTTCCAGCCCCAGACAGGAAGCAGGGAAACCGCCATCTTGGTACACCCTAATGCATTGTCTATTCAATGGATTAGGCTGTATAAACGATTGCGCCCTCTAGTGGTCAAGTGCTCTAGGGAGAATCAAAGTTAAAGTAAAAAAAAAAAAGTTTTAAAGTTTAAAAAAAAGTATTAAAAATAAAAGTATTAAAATTCAAATAACCCCCCCTTTCTCCATTTTACAAATAAAAAAATAAAAAAGTTACACATATTTGGTATCGCTGCATTCAAAAAAAGTCCGTACATTGAACACTGCAGAAGAAAAAAATTCCAAACACCAAAATTGTGTTTTTTTGCTCATTTCACATCACATAAATATTGGAATAAAAGTGATCAAAAAAGTCGCATGCATTTCAAACTGGTAGGAATTCAAAGTACATTTCAGCCTGCAAAAAATTCCCCCTCACTCAAGTCCGTAGGTGTTAGTACAAAAAAGTTATTTGTCGCACAAAATGGCGCCGCGGCACAAATTTCAAAGATAAGAAATGTTTGCGATTTTTTTTACGGTACTAAAACTGTACATGTTTGGTATTGGCGGATGCGTACCAACCTGTAGAATACAGATAACACATCATTTTTACCATAGAATGAACGCCTTAAAAAAAAAAAAAAAATCCTGCAAACATGGCGCAAGTCCTTTTTCTTCACATTTTGCCCCACTTTGAATTTTTTTGCCATTCCCCAGTATATTCTATGGTAATATGAATAACAACATTACAAAGTACATCTTGTCCTGCAAAATAAAAGCCCTCAAACGTCTATGTAGGTGGCAAAATAAAAAAAGTTATGGCTTTCAGAAGGCAAGGAGGAAAATGGGAAGGGGTTAAATATTCAAAATACAGCTTCTTTCAGAATAAGGGAAACAGCATGTCTGTTACTAGCTTGAGATGTCCTCAGCAAGGGGGGCATAATCTATGTGACATGGTCTCTTTAAACTTAAAGGGATGTTCCCACAAAGCAACGTGTACTGCACAGGTAAGCTCTGAGCTAGCTGGGAGCCAACCGTGCATGAGAACGAGGAGAGCGGTGATTGCAGCTCCCCATTCACCTCTATGGGAGCTCCCGAATATAGCAGAGCTGTATTTGGAAATCCCATAGAAGTAAAAGTAGAGGACAGGTGCAAGTGCCTTTATCAAGCTTTATATAGGCTCAAATAGGAGCCGAAAAGTCGCCTTTGGATATGGGATAAAGCTCCATTCTTTTTTTTTTCCTATAAGTGAGTGCTGCAATTTTTTCATGGTTAAACATTTATATATATGTATTAATTAAAAGTTATATGTTAATAACAGTCTAGTTTCAGATTTTCTACTGTGATTTTGTGCTATGTCTAGCTCCTAAAGACATGTTTTTCTGTGATTTCCAGTACATCCAGGGTTAGGTATCTGGATGAGGGTACCCTTGTTGGGGCAGTTAGCCTGCGGATAGGCCTTTAGGATGCATATAGGTCGGTCATCGGTAACTAGGGATAGATACCACCCCCCTGCTAGAGCATCATTGCGACATATTTATAGGTGATATATTGAATGTTCTGCCATTTGGAGCACTAGAGTATAGCATTGGTACTATGATTACTATTTATTAGTACAAGCTTTCAACTTTTCTTTGATTTACATTATTTACAATGCATACTGTATATTTTATAGTGGGCATCTAGGACTGTGGAACTCTGTACTTGTGGTTCAGAATGTTAAAATTTTAATGATTAAAAGTTGTTTTAATACTGAACACTCCCCTTATTGTTGTTAGATTGCCCATTGTATGCACAAGAAATAAAATGTTGTGGAAAAAGCCCTGGTATCATCACCAGCACCCCACTATTGAAAATTAATAAGTTGCCTCTGGAGATTACTGGCATTCAGGAAAAAAACCCTCTCTCCTATTATGTAGCAGCAGTTTTGCTGAGCCACTGCTTACCATGGCATCAACATTGCGTCTGCCTTGGCATTGGGCACTTTTGGGCATCAGGTTGTTGAAGGACTATTTGATGATGTAATAATTAGCCATTACTTGCTTTGCTTAGGCGCTGACGAGTGTTAGGCTTTAGTGATGAAAGGATATATAGTACCTGATGCTAAAGGGACCAAATGGTGTCTGTGCTGCTGATATGACTATTCCTGGAGGAGACCAGAGTCTTAAAAAATATACAAAATGTATCATACGTCTACTTCATGTTGGCATCATGTTTTAGACGCTGTTTATATTTTTAGGATGTTAGGCAGCTTATAGGTTTCACAGCTTTTTTTCACATTTTTTAGAAAATTTGCTAAATAGATTTTTTTTATGTTTCAGTTCCGATGTGGCTTTGAGGGGGCCTGTATGTTAGAAACCTCTATATGTCACCATATTTTATCGTTTACATTTAGAGCATAATGCAGGGCTCAAAAAATGAAGGAGCACTATTTGCCATTTAGAGCAGAGATTTTGCTGAAATCATTTTTATGTTGTTTAATTTTCATGTTGCCTTTGCAAACCTCCCCTCCCTGCCCCCACCTCTGATGCTGCTATAATCCTAACTACACCCCTCGAAGAATTTATTTAAGAGTATAGTTTGCATTTTGACCACTCAAGTGTTCCCCAGATTTATTCATTGCAGGGTCATGAAAATGAAAAAAAAAAATCCTTTTTTTCGATAAAGTGTAGTTGTAGCCCAAATTTTATATTTTCACAATAAATGCCAGGAAAATAGTAAAAGAAACCTAGCATTTATTGTGCAATTTTCCCTGAATACAGCAATACCCAAGATGTGATTATGTTCTACTTTTAGGGTACACTGTAGGGCTCAGAAAGAAAGAGCAGTATTTGGCTTTTGGAGCACAGATTTTGGTGCAATTGTTTATGATAACCTACCCCACAAAATCCGTCAGCAAGTAAAAATCAAATCTAACACAATTAAAGCATTGTGACCAATTTAAACAACCATACCGACAAACAAAAACCAAAGCAGTAGATCAAATAAGAATATAAATTTTATTGACAATTCATTAAAAATCAGACCAAATATACAAAAATTGCATCATCATCTAAAATAGAAAAATACATAGTCCCGACTATAATATAAATTCAGTAACATGATTAATAAAAACATCCATGATAAAGTATAATCAACAAAAATACATAGTGAAAATATAAATACTCAACCAAAGATGCAACCAAAGATGCAAACAGGACACTCACATGGGACCAAGCATCCTCGACGAACGTTTTGCCTGCGCTTCATCAAGGGGTATAAGGAAACAGACACAGGTAGGTATCAGTGTTGATCTAAACGTTCGAGAAAAGTTAAGTTTGAGTCGAACTTCACGATTTTTTAGAACTCGAGTCGAATCAAGCTTTTTACGGTATGTTCGATTAAAATTCGCGATCGGCACATGCATTCGCTGCCCCATCTTTAGTTTCACTTTCAACTGCTTTCTGCACTTTTGGCGGCCATCCAATCGGTGTACAGCACAGAGGTGGGTCAAAAACGTCACCACTGAGGGTGTAGGGATCTCAGAATCTCAGAAATCGCTTTCAAATACTGGTATCTTGCTGCAGATTTGATTCCGTGCCCTAAAGTTCATTGTTCCAGTTTTGGGGGTACAGCTAGTGCAGAAGACACCATTAGCAAATCTGCTATAAAAACAAATTGATTTCAAATACTGGTTTCTTGCTGCAAATTTGATTCCGTGCCCAAAAGTACATTGTTACAGTTTTGGGGTTAGACTTCTTGCATAAGAGACTCTTACCAAATATTTAGCTTTTTAATATTTAGCTATTGAACATGGAGAGAAGTAAAGGTGGTAAGCGAGAATGGAGGGGCGTAGGACGTAGAGGTAGAGGTCACTCCTTCCAGTGTTCCGGACAACACACAAGCGAGCATATCGTCAGGCCTGTCATTGTTTGCTCAGTTCCTTGTGAATCTCAGTACTGAAGAGCAGAATCTGTTCTTCAGTGGTTAACACACCCTGCATGCAGCGGTTTTTTTCTCCTCTTCTCAGTCATGGGCAAAAATGTCATCATCATCAGTCCAACCTGAAGCAAACACGGGCCAAATGTCACCCAATAAACAGACCGCTCCAGATAATCCATATTCCGAAGAGCTACTTGATGACACTATGCGGTTGTGGTCAGAAGGCATTTCAAAAAAATCAAGAAGCCAAAGAGGATGATTGTGTCTGCTCTGACCAATCGCTGATGCCCTCAGAGGAGGAGAAGGAAGCTGGTCCGTCGGCAGAAATACCGAGCGGTCAGCAATGCCTCGCAGTGCCTGTGGCTTCTAGCCCACAGCTTGAGGATGTAGACTGCCAGGAAGAGGAAGTCACCTGTGATGATGATGACATTGCGGATCCAACGTGGTCTTTTTAGCAGCAGCTGGCAAGCGTATCATCCGTGGAGGAGGAGGATGATGGAGTAGTGCCAGTGCGGGTCCGGCCTCAGAAAGGGAGATGGCGGTCGCACAAGTCCGCTGACATTACTCTGCCAGCCGTGGTCAGTGCTGGCAGCAGGAACACCGCTACTAGGTTTTAACCATCAAAGAGGTCCAGGACCTATGAAGACTGGGCCTTTTTCCATCAGATTCGCAGAGTGACGTCACATGCCGGGTTTGCTTTCAACGTGTCAGTAGAGGAGAGAATCTACAGAGTTTAAGCACCATGAGCATGAACAGGCACATTCATGTAAAGCATGAATTGCTGTGGAAGAGTCACTTGGAGAAAAAAGGCCACACAGGTCCAGGACTTCCAACCACCATGACATTTTCTGCCTCCTGGGCCACTTCCAAGACAAAGAGTTCCTCTGCTGCCGATGTGCCGGAACAGCATGAGCAAGCACCATTCCCAGACCCAAATACTGTCGGCCAACTCCCACCAGCTACACAGCCTACACCTTCCCCTTCCACCAGTGTAGCCTGCACGCCATACAGCAGCCAGCCTTCTGTGTACCAGTTGTGGGAGCATAAGAAATGCTTTCACCCCAGGCATACCAAAGCCAAATCCTGAATGTCGGCATTGCCAGGTTGTTGGCCTTGGAAATGTTGCCTTTCTGCATGGTGGACACAGATAGGTTCCACCACGTCATGACCCTGGCATGCCCCCAATATCAGGTGCCAAGCAGGCATTTCTTTGCCAGAAAAGCTGTCCCTGCCCTGGCCAGCCACGTTGCAGAAAAGATCTCCAGTGCGTTGGCTGCATCTGTGTCCACCAAAGTCCATCTCACTACAGACTAGTAAGCACGATCAAGGGTGTTACATCTCACTGACTGCTCACTGGGTGAGTTCAGTGGATGACAGTGCCTCTAGTGATGAGTCTCGGCAGACACTCTTCCACACTGCTGGAATGGAGCAGAGTCCAGATCCCCAAACTCGATGGGTAGCATCACGTGCCAAGATAAACCAGGCCATTCTCAAATGAATGTGTCTTGGAGACCGTCAATACACAGGTCAAAAGCTGTGGACGGCTCTGCGCACTCTGCACACTCAGACCAGTGACTGGGTGCTAAGAACCTGGCACCAGGAAAGGTGGTGTGCGAAAATGGGAGAAATCTCCTTGCTTAGGATTGGTAGACTTACGCACATCCCTTGCCTGGCACATGTCATGAGCCTGGTTGTGCAGAAATTTCTCGAGCGCTACTCGGGTCTTGACTGTTTCTCAGGAAGGTTCGAGGTCTTAGCTCACACTTCCGGCGTTCGCACCCTGCTTCGGCACAACTGGCAGCGTTGCAGCGTTTTCTGGGCCTCCCCGTCAACCGTCTGATATGTGATGTGGCAACACGCTGGAATTCCGCCCTCCACTTGCTCCATCGATTGTGGCAGCAGCATAATGCCATTATGGAGCATGAAATGTTGCTTGAACTTATTAGCAGTGTTGCGGACCTTGTTTTGTTGACCCATAGATAGTGGAGCCAGGTGAAGGATCTCTGCACCATCCTTGACAGTTTTGAAGAAGCCACCAAAATGGTCAGTCAGGACGATGGCATCGTCAGCATAACCATTGTGGTTATATTTTTACTGGAACAAGTGTTAGGCACTCTGTGGCAGCAGGTCCCAGGAGTGATGGAGGAAGAGGAGGCGGACACAGAGCCTTACTCGCCAGAGGATGTAGAAGGCCCAACTTTTTCACAATTGTATAGGTCTTTAGTTGGTGGTTCGAGGGCAGGTGCAGGATGGCAGTTCAGCTCACACAGTAGAGCGCATGAGGCTAGCCAGGGCTCTGGTGACGGACAGGATGAGAAAGTGGAGGAGAATGAGGAGGCAGGTGTGGACACTGATTACCCTTCAGTGGTAAGAGGTTGGCACAGATTACAGGAGGAGGAGGAAGAGGAGGAAGATCTGGTTAGTGCCCCGAGACTTGGGAGATCCCGGCAGCATCTCACAAATGAGTGCGTGGATGCTACATTACCTGCAACATGATCCACGCATCAAGGCAATAAAAATGAACAGCGATTACTGGGTGGCCACCCTCCTTGATCCACATTACAAGACAAAAGTGAGCAATTTCCTTCCACCCACAGAAGTTGACAGTAGAATGCAAAATTTTGAGACAGTGCTCATTGACCAACTCAAGACATTTTTTGCATCTTCTTCACATTCTAATGTCACGGTGGAACAACATCAGCGTCAGGAGTAGAATAGAAAGTAGCCACAGCAACAGGCAGTGTGGCAGAAGCCTACTGGCTGACATTTTGCAATCCATGTTTACCACCTCACCAACGTCTGCAGGACAGAGCAGCATTCAGACACATAGAGACCGCTTTAAGACCATAGTCCATGACTACCTGCGGCTCAACACCAATGTTTTTGGACTTAATCTGGACCCATTCAACTTCTGGGTGTCCAAATTGGATGGCCTGAGCTTGCTCGACACGCCATAGAAGTTGTATCCTGCCCTGTAGCCAGTGTTATCTCGGAACACACATTGAGCACAGCAGGCGGGGTGATAACTGACAAATGTACCCGTCTTTTCCCTGACAATGTGGATCGTTTGACATCTGTCAAATGAATCAAGCGTGGATTTCTGACGATTTTGTTGACCAGGTTGCCGATGTCACTGACTAGTAAACTGTAGCTCGTCTTCTTGGCAATGTGAAATACACATTCCATCGGTCATCAGGCAGTCTGCCATAAGTCATCTAATAAGCGTTTCTGGGCCCCATCCAGCCAAGTCAAATGGGGCTACCACCCATTACTAGTTCCTATTTTTTGATTAGGGCCCCTTACAGGACTAATGCCCATACTGCCCTATTGGCACCTGGTGGTAGCAGCTAATTAGATGACTTATGAGGGGGTATAGCAAGTTTAGGGAATCATAGACCGCAATAGTTATGGATTTTTATATTGCTGGCTGCATCTTTCCCATCTTTATTCTGAGTGCCCAAAAGTTCATTTCTGCTGTTTTGGGGGTCCAGCTATTGCAGCAAACACCATTATCAAATCTGCTATACAAAGTAATTGCTTTCAAATACTGGTTGCTTGCTATAAACTTTGAGTGTCGAAAAGGTAATTTTTGCCAGTTTGTGGGTAATGCTACTGTCGAACACTCTGTTAGTAAATGTCCTATTGAAAAAAATCTCATTTCAAATACTAATTTCTTCTTGAAAATGTTATGGAATGTCAAAAAGGTAATTTTTGCTGGTTTGGGGGTCATGCTACTGTAGAACACACCGTTATTAAATGTCCTATAGAAAGAAATCTGTTTCTGTTTCTACCAAACAGTTCTACTTTGGTTCCATCTGACCATATGACATTCTCCCAATACTCTCCTGGATCATCCAAATGCTCTTCAGCAAGCTTCAGACGGGCTCGGACATGTACTGGCTTAAGCAGGAGGACATGTCTGGCACTGCAGGATCAGAGTCCCTGGCGGCATATTGTGTTACTGATGGTAGCCTTTGTTACGTTGGTCCCAGCTCTCTGCAAGTCATTCACTAGGTCCCCCCGTGTGGTTCTGGAATTTTTGCTGACCGTTCTTGCGATCATTTTGCCCCAACGGGGTGAGATCTTGAGTGGAGTCACAGATCGAGGGAGAATATCAGTGGTCTTGTATGTCTTCCATTTTCTAATTATTGCTCCCACAGTTGATTTCTTCACACCAAGCTGCTTGCCTATTGCAGATTCAGTCTTCCCATCATTGTGCAGGGCCTCAATTTTGTTTCTGGTGTCCTTCAACAGCTCTTTGGTCTTCACCATAGTGGAGTTTGGAGTGTGACTGTTTGAGGTTGTGGCACATGGTAAGATAGTAAGGAGCCCCATTTCACTTTTTGCAGCAGGGCCCAAGAATTTCAAGTTACGTCTCTGCTTGCAAGCTTTGTTTATGTGATATAAGTTCCGGCAGCAAGAACATCCTAACGGGGAGCATGGAGGTTCAGCTAGAAAGGGCGTAGTTATAAGGGGTGCAGCGGTAGCAGCCGCTACGGGCCCTGCATCCTGAGGTGTCCCAAAAGCCCCTTTGACACATAAGAAGACACTGGTATAGGAAATGGTACATGGTAACTGGCAGCGGTGCCAATAGGTCAGTACTCCTGTCAGGGGACCTAATCAAAAAGGGGACCACTGATATGTTAAAAAATAAGAACTAGTAATGGGTGGGGGCCCCATTTGATTTAGCTGCATGGGGACCTCAAACGGTTAATAGATGACTGTCTACCACTGTCTACCACTGCACCCCCTATAACTACAGCCCTGCCAGCTGAACCTCCATGTTCCCCGTTGGGAGGTTCTTGCTGCCACCATATATATGACATGTTCTTGGCCCCTGTTGCAAAAAGTTACAGGGGGCTCCTGCAAGTTACCATGTGCAATTTCCAATACTGATGTCTTCTTATGTATCAAAGGGGCCCCATAGCAGCTGCTAGCGCTGCACCTCCTATAGCCACGCTGTTCTCATCTTTTCAGTTAGCCATTGACAGGAATTCATTATTTTAGCCTCTCAATTTTTTTCCGCGACTAATAGAGTCAAATTGTCTTCACTAGTTTTCTTTCATTTCATATGGTGCTCTGAAGAAATGAAACGGGCGCTCTGATTGGTTGCTAAGGGCAACAAGAAAAGTCTTAGACCAAGACAGTTTTCATACATGAACCCCAAAGTTGTTCCACATATCCAGTTTACTATTATGGATGATAATTCCGCTTCTCTTCTCCTGCATCGGTATAAAAATTAACCTGATCATCTTCTCCCATTGACTTTAATGGGGTTCAAAGTTCGGCTCTAGTTCAACTGAACTTCGAATCGAAGGTCTCAAAATTTGAGGTTCGGCTTGATCTCTAATTTTTTAAGGATTGCTCATCACTAGTGGGTATAAATATACAACTGGACCAATGAAAAACTCATAAACACATATGTACTACCTGGGCTTAATCAGTGAACACACTGCATTAACATAAAACAAACAGGAAATGACATCATACATTGAAATGCAAATTGCGTTATACTGACAGGAAGTGATAAATAAACAAAGCAACCCAGCAGAGAAACAAATAAATACATAAGTGGATGAACAACCACATATATACATAATGTACTAAACCTAAATTAATTACTATAATCCCATTGCATACATACTGAAAATGCTGAGTGCAAACCTCCGGAACTGGAAGTGGTGTCATAAATCTTTGAAAAGCAGATTGCATTCCACTGACAGGAAGTGATAAATAAATAAAGCAATCCAGCAGAAATAAAAATCTATAAATAAATTAACAACCACATATATAAATAATGTACTAAACCTAAATTCATTACTATAATCCCATTGCATACATACTAAAGGTGCTAAGTGCAAATGTCCCGAATCGGAAGTAACCGGCAATTGTATGTGCATAACTGGAATTTAACACGTGGAATGCACAATGTGCTCCACTGGGTAACTGCGCATGACCGGAAAAGATCCCTGTGGAAAAAATAAAATAAACAAAAGAGAATGGCCCGTTCAAAAAAAGGCCCGAAAAAAAAACCCGCTGTTTTTAATATAGACGGGAATCCATAAAAAAATTTGCATGCAATAATATGCCCCCATTTAAAATTTTACCTCCCCAATAATAAATTAAAATTATACCCCATATTATACAAAATTTAGAGAAATCAACTTTAAAAATAAAAAAAATATAATTATATTAAGGGCCCGTGTAAATGGCACAGTACAAATATCACCCGGGTTTTTTGTGCCGTGCACAGGCCCGCGGGAGCCCCGGTTTTTCTCCCAGAGGGGGCAAGGGAAAAGCCCTCCCCCTGCACATTCACAATCCGGACGGAAGTATGAACATGTAGAATGTTTCCCGGGCGGCCGGCGGTCTGAAAAACCACTGGGGGGGGAAAAAAAAAAAAAAAAAAAAAAATATATATATATATATATATTTTATATTTAATTTTTTTTGAAATAAAATAAAAAAAAAAAATTTAAGCAGCCCACTTTGTAAAAATTTCCCCTTTTTCAAAGAAAAGAAAAAATAAAAAAAAGGGTTTTGGCCATCACCCCAAACACCCTCCAAAAATTTTAAAAAGGGGAAAAGAATTTTTTTTTCCCCCAAAACTTTTAAAAATTTGGGGACGTTTCGCCCCCTCACAGAGTTTTTGGTCAAGTGGTTACAAGTGATTACAGAAGATATATATTTTGGTACATAAATAAAATCTTTAAAGAAAAAATCACAATTATGTTCATTACGCGTAATAGCATAGATTATGCATAAAGTGACAATGCTATGACAGTTGCCAATAAATGTAAAAAGATAAAACATCTATTACAATAGTTACAAAAATTGTTACAGACAAAATTTAAATTTTAATTAAAACAAAAGGGGGGGGAAAACATAATCAGACCCCAAAATGCCTTGCGACCCCATGTCTTCAAGGCCGGCTCCCTGACAGTGTAATGCGCACCCCAAACACTTTGTTGTTTTATCAGAGTCCCCAAGGTTAAAAGGGACCTCCTTTTTTCCCCCCAAACCTAAGCCGCTGCGCAGTAAAAATCGTGGGCATTTAGGGGAAGCAGAGTGATCATTTACCCCTTTAAAACAAAAGGGAGCAAGGAATACGGGTATGGAAACCATAAAAAACCGTTGAATATATAGGGGAAGGTTATATGCAGTTTTTTCTCCCAATAGGAAAAACACTACACCCCCAAAAGACGCAAAACAACAACGTTTCCACAATGTAAATAAATTCACTTGCACTTTCCCCCCTCATTTAAAAAACATGAAGGCTTTAACCCCAAGCCAACTACAGTCCCCCAAACCCCCAAAACTAAACCCAAGGTAACATCCCATGAAATTTAAAGAAAATTCGAAAGGGGCGAACCCAACCCCTTTCCCAAAAAATGAGAAAGTAAAAAGCAAACTGGAAAAAATACGATCCCAACAGAAAAAAAGATGTGATTTCCAAAATTTTGTCCCGGGCCCCCTTATATTTTTCCAGACAAAATCGGGAAAAAAGAAAAAAAAAAAAATTTCCAAGAGAATCAGAAAAAAAAATTTTAAAATTTTAAAAAACTTTATTTCATGATACACAGTCGTGCGGGTGATCAAAAAGAAGTAAAATAATTTAAAACCCCCATCTTATGGGGAAAAAAGTGAAATCTATATTAAGTCCTAAGGGTCTAAGGGGCCCTTTTAAACGAAAAAAACCATTCCAATTTTTCGTTTCTTTAGTAATTTTTTTAAAAGGGTCAAACCCCCCCTTTTGGGATCGGTACATGATCAATTATCATAAAAATTTTTGATCACGTTCAATGTTACCCAAAAACAGAAAAAAAGTTTTGAAACAGGTAATTTTTGGCCCCTTTTTTTGGGGATCGTTTTCTATGATTATTTTTAAACGGGTACCCCATTAATTTGGTTTTCACCTACATACAGTTTAAAGGGCAAGGACCCATAAAAAATAAATATCCAGTCCGAGTTCATGTTTTAAAAAAATTTTTTTTTGTAATTTTAAATGTGTAATTGGATGCATAAAAAACTCCCTTTTTTGCATAAAGGAGCAATTCAACAACTCAAGCATGGGGAAAAAAAACCATGTCTAGAAGACCAGGGAAAGGTAGACGGGAAAAGTGCCCCTAAAGGGGGGCCCTTGATCGGAACCCCAAAATTTTTCCCTGAGTTGGAAAAGGGCTACGGTAAGAAGAAAAAAGGTAGATTTTTGAAAACCTCAAATTGGGAAAAATCTTTTGTAAAAAATTTACCAGTTTTTTTCTAATTTTATTATTAATTTCTGTAACTCCTTCCTTTAAAATTGGGATAAAGACTAACCGTTTAGGTTGTAATTTTCCCTTTATTTTCTGAAATGTTGGGGAACGTTTAATACCACGGGTATTATTAGCATGAAAAATTTAATTTAAAGGGGGGGGAGGATAGGGCCCCCTGCTTAAAATTTTTTGCCATTAAATCCAAAGATTTTTTAAATTCCCAATCTGATTTTCCCCTATTCTCCTTACCTGAGCATTTGACTGGGAAGGGAGATTTGACCATGGCAAAGGGGATGAAAGCTAGAAAAAAAGTAATAAATAATTTTTATCTGTTGCTTAGTGTTAATCCTTTGTTAACCGTTATTCAAAAAAACTTAGTATCAAAAAAAAGGGATTTTCTTACAGGTGAAAAAGGGTAAACTTTAAATCCCTGTCAAAGGGGAATTAAAGGTATAAAATGGAATTCCAATAAATCCTCCACAGATCCTGTCCTATGAGGAAGACGCATCTATAACGCCACCTCCTGACCTTCTTTGTGGGGGGGACCCAAGACAAAGTCCTCCTCAAAAATGTTACAAACAAATTTGCTAGGGGGCGCAACTTTGTGCCCAAAGGCTGTTCCCTTTAAATTTTAAATAGATTTAACCTAAAAAGAGAATAATTGCATGTAAAACCAATTTAAGTAGGGATATAAGAATTCCTTATGGCCTCTGTAAATGACCCCTAGATATGAAACTTTGTGTAGTTTTAAAGACCCCCCTCGTGTCTAATAGAAGTGTAAAGCTCACATATCAAAAACCAAAATGGCCTCCTGAGAATTACACGTTTTGAATTTTACATAAAAAATTGTTGTGTTTTTTTAAAAATTTTCCCCTCGATGCATATTGTCTCAAGCCTACCCAAAAAAGAAATTTGTTGTTAAATATAGAGCCCCAACCCAAGAGATTGGGCCCCTGGTGGGTTCGTAATGACTTTAATTTTTGGTAAAAAATTAATATTGGAGTAACAGGGTACTTGTAATCAAAAAATTCCTTAAGTTTTGTTTCATTAAACCCAAGAAGGGTTCATCAAGATAGTGTACATTCTTTAGAAAATCCCTTTTAGGGTCATGCCCCAACGTTGGTAAACCTTAGTGTCATTTAATTGCTTATATACTTCCGTAGATAAAGGGGGGGGTACCCTTTTATATCTATCCCCCCCCCCTTTATGGCGGGCCCCTTTATAGAATTTCTTCTTAGCTTTAAAACTTTTAATCCCTGAAAATTCCTGTGCTGAAATTAGGATGAAAAAATTTTATTTTTTTTTTTGTATAGATTGAAATTTTCCTGTACCCTTTTTTAACCAGTTCTTAAAAAGTTTAAATAGAGGTGAATTAATGATAAAACAAAATAAATACTAGGGGCAAATCATAATCTTTAAAAATTTAAAATACTGCTTGATTAAAAATTTTCTGAGCATTCAATTTTATCGTGACCACATTTTTAAATTTAAAATTTGTCAAAAAAAAAAATATATAAAACCAATTAAATATAAAAACCGTTGTACAGCATTGGGGCAAAAAGACAGTCCTTTAGATAAAAAAGTCAATGTGTCAGATAAGGAAATGGGGAAATATTTACCACTGGGGAATCAGTTATGTTTTTTTTCCTTTGAGTTTTCCCCGGAGGATTCTTGTTGGTTTTTTTGTATCGGTTCTTTGTTTTGCCCGCTGCGGCCCCCCTTTGGGTTACGTCTCCTTGCATGGATTTTCCCAAAGTTTTTCTAAAAAATAGAATTTTGCCATGTTCATTAAAACGATCTGAAAAATCTTTTCTTTTTTTATCTTGCTGAAAAAATGAATCTCCTATTCCCAAAAATTTCCCTCCCTCTCATAAACTCCGATCCCCGTACATTTAGTCTTTTTTTTATCTTCAACTCAGATTAAAAATTTTTAAGAAAATTTTTTTTTTCAAAAAAAAATTTTTGCATCTCCGCGACAAGGGGGCATTCAAAGATGACTCAGTCCAAGACGTGTTTTGATTTTTTTACTCAAAATCCCTCTGAAGAAGGGACAAATTTTAAATAAAATAATGTCTAAAGCATACTTTAATAGATTTTTTTCAAAAACCGCGCTCTAAAAAACCCAAATCCTGTACAAATAAAATTTTTGGGCTTTAACTGCCCCCATGGAATCCCCTTTTTAAAATTTTTTTTTTTTATAATATTCACCCAAGTGATAAGATTAAATCGAGGAAATCTTTTTTTAGTTAGAATTTCATTAATTTTTTTTAAATCTTTTTACAGATTTTTTTGGGGTACTAAGGAATGATGCATTACCGTCCATATTCTTATGATCCGTCCGCACGCCTGGGTAGGCAAAAAAAATGGGGTAGGAATCTTGGAAAAGTTTTTGATGTGATCCATTTTTGTAGACAAACGGGTGCAGTGAAAATAAACCAAAACAAAAAAAAAAAAACAGCAACCTTGTTAAAGTTCCCTTTTAAAGAAATAACAAAATGAAAAAAAATGGTGCCAGCAGAACAGCTCCCATATACGAGCCCCCAAAAAATGTGAAAAAAAATCCACGGCCTCCCCCAAAGAATTTAAAACAAAGCAGAGAAGTTTTTTCCTCCATGTTTTGTAATGCGACGTTTCAGGCTCCCTCACGAGCCTTGTAAGCGTTTTTTCAAGTGTTACAAGGGAAGAAAAATAATATTGGGGGATCAATAAATATAATCATTTTAAAATAAATCACAATTTTTACATTTCAGTCGAATAGCATAGATTAATGCATAAATGCAGATTTTTTCCCCGGAAAAAGTATAAAAAGGGGGGGCCCCGGGACAATTGGGGCCCCATTCCCCCTTTTTCTGTTGTTGGTATTTTGAGTTTGCTTTATACTTTTCGGTATTTTTGGGAAAGTTTTGGAGTACGAATTACTGAATTTTTCTTTAATAAAAATTCATGCTTTTTAAAAATAATGCCTTTCAGAGTGGTTAATTGGATTTGTTTGGGGTGTTTTTGGGGTGATTGGGTTGGGTACGCCTTCCCTGGTTGATGAGGGGGAATGATCTAATGACTTGATTCCTTTTGGATCGTTGTTTGTTGCGTCTTTTGGTGGTGTAGTGTTTTTTTTTCCTATTGGGAAAAAAATAATGCATATAACCTTCCCATATATTCAAATGGGGGTTTATGTTCCTCCATACCCGTATTCCCGTTCCCCTTTCTGTTTAAAAGGGTGGTAAAAGATAGCTCTGCTGTCCCCTAAAGTAATTTTATGGGCGCGCTTAGGTTCGGGAAAAGGGGCGTCTTGTTTACCTTGGAATCTCTGACTAACAACACGAAGTGTTGGGCATGGAAAATTTCACGTCAGGGCGCCCTCTCTTTAAGAATCTGTCAGCAAGGCGATTTTTGATCTGATTATGTTCCTGCCCCCTTTTGTTTGTAATTATCTAATTAGTTTTGTAAAAATTCTGTAATATTTAAAAAGATGTTTTTTCTTATCGATTGGGACGTTCACTAGCATTGTCACTTTATGCACTAATCTATGCTATTACGACTGTAATGTAACATAATTGTGATTTATCTTAATGATTATATTTATTGATCACCATATATATATCTTCTGTAATCACTTGTAACACACTTGACAAAGGCTCTGTGAGGGAGCTGAAACGTCGCATTTACTAAGCATGGAGGAATAAACTTCTCTGTTTTGCTTTAATTCCTTGTGGAGTGCCATGGACTTTCTTTCTACATATATATATATATATATATATATATATATATATATATACATAACTATCTATCTTATCTATATATATATATATATATAATATATATATATAATATATATAATATATATATTATATATATATATATATATTGTAACGGCTCACCTGCCGTCGCGGCCGCCATTCTTGGACCGGCTCTGGGATTTTCACTCGCGGAATCGCCGTCTTCGTAGAAACGGTATGGCACTCATACACCAGGCTTCCCTTTAACTGGCCTCAACCAGTTTTATTTAGGCTCAGGATAAACGTATAGAAACATAAACATCAAAAACATAAATAAACATCTAGGCCGTCTAGCCACTGTCTACACAGTAATGAGTCCCTCACTAACCTGCGGCCAGGACCTACCGTCCAGCACCGCCAGCACTCAGTTCACCAGCCTCCACTGGTATACAGGCTTCCTCAAGGCAGCCACCTGCTTGCCTCAAGCCTGGGGGTTAAGAGCCTCCTCTCACCAGCTCCACTGCTGCTCCAACTTGCAGCTGACCACACACCCCTGATTACCTGGAGCAGCAGGCTTTTGTAGGCCTCCAAGGCCATGCCAAAAACATGTGCTGGAACATGGGAACATGGGAGTAGACACCCACCCGACACATTGTCTACTCCCAATAAGAGCCGGCCCCAAGAACGGCTGAAAAGCCAAACTAACCATTACCTTTGCCAACCACTTAGTGTGGCTGGCAATACATCTGACCGGCTCCTATTCCACCAAGGCCACATATCCTTGGTGGCATGTCGCATATACCACTCGGGTATATCTCCACCTAGTGGCAGAAACAGGCAACTACATGTAGCCGGTCCGCCACAATATATATATATATATATATATATATATATATATATATATATATATATAAATATATATATTTATATATATAATATATAAATATATATATATATATATATATATATGTATCTATACATAAAAACAACTTTTCATCAGTCCTTATCAGACTTCATTCAGTGTCCAAGAAGATATCTTAGAGTCTAGATCAGCGGTGGCGAACCTATGGCACGTGTGCCAGAGGTGGCACTCTGAGCCCTCTCTGCTGGCACGCACGCCAGACTTGCCACTCGCTGCCTTTACTATCGCCAGGGCCAGGACGACAGGTAGGATAAGGTAAGCGACCGCCTAGGGCTCCACTTCATTCCAGGAATAAAGGGGGTGCAAAGAGGTATGGGATAGGCTGAATTTTACATTGGGAGAGGGTGGTAGGGGCGCTGCATGCCTTATTTGCCTAGGGCACCAGAATACCTTGTCCCAGCTCTGACTATCGGTACTAATAAATACAAGGATCCGCACTGTAGGAGGGAGAGTCTGACGTCTGAGTCACAGCGATATACTTTTACATACACAACAGGCACTGAGACCTGTTCTTTGTTTAACACTTACTGCGGGACTGTGTCCGGCGCCGGACCCTCCCATCTCGCTGTCTGCAGGCGGGATGCAGGAGACCTGCTTGACAAATGAAATCAATGAGGACTCGGGGGACTCAGAGGGGGCCCATCACAGGGGCGGCAGGGTGGTCAGAGGGGGCCCCTCACAGGGGTGGTGGGAGGGCTATTAGGAGCCCGATATACAGACTGAAGGAGGCCCTATCTACCCCGCTACCAGGGGACCAAGAGGGTAATTACTTGGGGCACTATGGTTGGGGAGTTTCATTTGGACATAGGAGGGGAGGGACACAATTAGGAAGATGATAGAAAAGTTAGGTGTTTCTTTTGTAAATTCTGCAGGGATCAGTTTTGGCCGGGAGAAGTCATCATGGTGGTCTGGACCTGATCGAGAAGAAAAGGAAAAGTGAACGACTCATCAGCCCAGCCGTCACATGTGAGTCTGTAAATGTAACTACATGTTCACACTTGTAACTACCACTATAGGGTCACTGTATGATGGAAATATGGGGGGTGGGGATGAGGTTGGCAGGGGGCCCAGAGACTTAAGCTGTAGGAGGCCCTAAAATTTCTAAGGGCAGCCCTGTCAGTATGAAGGATGTGACAGACTCACCACACACAACGTCCTGAGCAGCAGTCACATCCCTCGTATTAACTGTGCTGTGGCCCCGTTTCCTGACGTCACCTCCCTGCATCAAGCCTACATCTCCACGCATTCAGAACCACAGTAGTCAGGTTAAATTGCCGTGTCGGCACTTTGTGATAAATAAGGGGATTTTCGGATGAAGTCTGGGTAATTGGTCTCTAAAAGGTTCACCATCACTGATATATGCTATTCATAGTGATACTGTAAGAGAGCTAGCATAGAAATTTTGATCAATGCTCCTGTGCTAGCCCTTTCTGAAAGTCAATGATTTTGACATTTTGGATGGACCATAATAAAGGATTTTACCTTTAAAAGACAACTGAGGACATTTCCCCATATTACAAGCTATGCTTCCTAAATCACAATACTGCCTGCTGTGATTATAACATTGGTAGTTGACTAGACAATTGGAGCATTATATTCTGCAATACACCAATGGCTCATTTGTCTCAGTCATTGTGTAAGACAATAAATCTGTGATACTGAGATATTTGTTTATACCAACTACTTCTAGCCACACATACCCTTATTCACAAAACATTAACCAAGTTCCCTCAGGCTACAAGCAAAATTTAACTTAGCATAAGTGAACATTAGAGATTCCATGGTAAGATTGTCTGCTATTATTGTGCTGTGAAAAGTTCCAAAATGTGTTTTGTTATGCAGAGATCTCCACTTCCTTAAGTAGCTATTCTTTGTTTTAGGTAGTCAACGTTTTTCAATGGAGAACTACCTCTATAAAATCAGAATGTCCTAACAGATAGTTTGAAAATGGGCTTTCTAAACAAGCACTTTAATATTTTATCTGAGGTAATACAAATTTCACAATAGTCCATTAGTTATTTCTAATATTGCCAAATAAATTCCATTTTAAATGGCTAAAAACAGAATCCAAAGAAAAAGAATCAATAGCAAAATGAGGTATGTTCACACAAATTTATAATGAAGATGTGGGTTTGACACTTTTTTTAACACAAATTTTTAGTGTGGCAGCCGAACTTGGTGTGGATTTTTATCTAGAATCAGCATTTAACCCTGTTCCAGCAAAGCATATTTCTATTTCTGTTTACATAGCCATATGAAAGCTTGTTTTTTGCAGTACCAGGTGAACTTTCTATTGGTACTGCTTCATGTACCATATAATGTACTATGAAACAAAAATAAAAAAAAATCTTTATGGGGGGGATTGGAACAAAAGCGCAATTGTGCATGTTTTTTTAAGGGGTTGTTTTAAAGGGACACTGCCATGTTAAATCCGATATTACTGAAAAAATATTTTTTTAGAAGTTTTGCCAATTTTCTTTATTACATATAAAATATTCTGCTTCTGTAGCTGCAAGAGATAATTTTTGTTTGGCAGGGCAGACCAATCTCACTTTACTTTAGCTACTAATTATCTCTATATAGTCTCATTACAAATAGTAAGTAATGACATAATGATTGCATTATTGTTCTTTCCACAAGGATAGATAAGATGACACTAAGCCATGAGCAATACATAAAAGAAAAATGGGGTTATCTTTTTCTGCACTGAGGAGCTGGGGGAATTTCTTCACATTTAACAGATAATTACTTATAATATTTACACTTCTCAGACCTGGGCTGACCTGAAAAAAAGGACCATCAAGCAATTATCTCCCTACTGTGCAATTAGATCTTACATTGGGGAAGTCAGGGACAAGAGTCATGTACATAGGATAACTTCATATTTTACACAAATTGAACAAAAAAACACAACCCCTTAATTAAAAAAAAATCTATATAATAGTCACATATTACTTGTCAATATGTGAAAAGAAAATGTTTGATAGCAGTGTCCCTTTAATGGAGTTCACTGTGCTGTATAAATTTCATGTTATCTTTATTCTGCAGGTCAGTACAATTCCGGCAATACCATATTGATATAATTTTCGTTCTGTTGTAATACTTTTTAATTATTTTTTTTTCATTTGCTGTGCATTGACATTTTCTAAGATGAATAAAGTTTTTTTCACTTTTGAGTTACAGACCTGTGGTAGGGGTCATTTTTTGCAGACTTAAATGTAGTTTTTATTGCTCCATTTTGGGACACATGCAATTTTTAAATCACAAAAAAGAAAGTTCACGAATGTGAAGAGAAGAGTTACAACTAACCACTAGCTGTCTTGATGATTGCACCTGTTCTTTCCTGCATGTGCAGCTTGCAGTTTCCACACGCCCGGTCCTCTGGCTCCCGGCCGAGAGCCCTCTTAAGAATACACCAAAGAAGAAAGAAGGAGGTCCAGCGTAGATGCAAAAGTAAATGCTGCTTTATTCTTTGTACAATCGATACAGAGGGTACACTGGTATCACCTTAAATCTCAAATTTTTGGGGAGGGGAATCGATCAAAACACAGTTTTGGCACTGGGTATTATTATTTCTAAAGCGTTCACCTTGCAGTAAAAATAATGTTATTTTAAAAGATTAGACTTTTAGGGATGCAGTGATGCTAATTATATTTGATTTTTTTTATTGCTTTTCTCTTTTTATTTGTAAAGGAGGAAAAAAGAGGGATTTTTAATATTTTAGTATTTTTATTATTTTTAAAACTAAAACTTTTTTTACATTCATTTTTTGTCCCTCTCAGGTACTTGACCACTAGGTGGTGCTATTGCAGAATACTTTTTTTTACGGCTCTTCAAGTGCACCCTGCCTAAGGGCTACTATGACAACCAGTTGACACCCCATGATCATGTGGCAGGAGACACATCCTAATGAAATGTCTTAGATGGGAACAACTCATTAATAATAAAAACTACTAATATGTAAAGTAGAAGCTGTGTAAAGTGAAAATAGTTGAGGACCTAGGACTGAACTCTGAGGAACCCCAACTGGAAAAGGTAAAGTAGACCCAACAAATACACTAAGGGCGACATGTATGATCGGGAGTTGCGCCTGTTTTCTGGCGGAACCTGCGCCTCCCCGGTCCGAATCCCCTGTCGGACGCAGTGATGCGGTGTTAGGCACAACCTTCGCCACTTTCGGATGCGCCTAACATGAAGGGGCGTGCAATGGGCGTGGTGTGGGCGTTCTGGGGCGGGACATGGCACATTCGAATACTCCGAGGCATGCATGATCGCGGCTCGGCAAAGTGCGGCGCATTGCAGCGCTCGACAGCTCCGACAGGCAGACCTAGTTGAAGCTGGTCTAAATGAGCCGGAGGAGGCGAAGTGAAGCGAGAACGTAAATTTCGCGGAAAAATATATAAGATCGCAAAAGAAATCAATCTCAGCTCTCAGCTCCTTGAGGCATCGAGTATGATTCTCCAAAAATTGTTTTTATTAGGTGTAAAACATGATCTGAAAAAGAGCTGAAACCTTCTAAAAAAATACATAAATTAAATCACTTTAAAAAAATCAAGAACGGCGCTACATCAGGAATTAGGATCTTGGAAATTGCCGGGAAATACAGTAATTCAAATTCTGTAAGCGCTTCTCTTTGGTCGGCATAAACCAGCCAATCAGAATAGGAGCGACAGTGAACCATTATAACCTATGGATAAGTATTGACCAATCAAATGCAAAGATGAGACAGTTCAAAATTCAGTAAAAAATGCAGAAAAGAGCTGATTGATTGAATTAGCGGGGGCTTGGCTATCCCGGCCAATCAGAATAGGAGCGACAGTGAACCATTATAACCTATGGATAAATATTGACCAATCAAATGCAAAGGCGAGACAGTTCAAAATACAGTAAAAATGCAGAAAAGAGCTGATTGGTTGAATTAGCGGGGGCTTGGCTATCCCGGCCAATCAGAACAGGAGCGACAGTGAACCATTATAACCTATGGAGAAGTATTGACCAATCAAATGCAAAGGTGGGACAGTTCAAAATACAGTAAAAAAAGGCAGAAAAGAGCTGATTGGTTGAGCTAGCGGGGGCTTGGCTATCCCGGCCTATCAGAGCGCGAGCTACTTTGTCCCATTGTAGTCTATGGAGAGATCGGGGCACTGAAATCTCGGCTCCGTGCTGCATGGAGAATTAGTAAATAAATCGTTTTTATTAGTTGTCAAGCATTCTCTGTAAAAGAGCTCATACCTTCTATAAACATACATAAATAAAATCCTTAACAACGCGTTTGTCGCCGTCCCTGGCGCAACATCAGGAATTGCGATATAGAGAATTGCCGGGAAATACAGTAATTCAAATTCTGTAAGCGTTTCTCATTGGTCGGCATAAACCAGCCAATCAGAATAGGAGCGACAGTGACCTATTATAACCTATGGAGAAGTATTGACCAATCAAAAGACAAGGCGGGACCGTTCAAACTACAGTAAAAAAGGCAGAAAAGAGCTGATTGGTTGAGCTAGCGGGGGCTTGGCTATCTCGGCCAATCAGAGCACGAGCTACTTTGTCCCATTGTAGTCTATGGAGAGATCGGGGCAATGAAATCTCGGCTCTCAGCTCCGTGCGGCGTGGAGTATGATTAAAAAAATCTTTTTTATTAGGTGTAAAACATTATCTGAAGAGCTCTAACCTTGTAAAAACATACATCAATCAAATCCCTAACAACGCGTTTGTCGCCGTCCCCGGCGCAACATCAGGAATTGCGATATAGCAAATTGCCTGGAAATACAGTAATTCAAATTCTTTAAGCGTTTCTCATTGGTCGGCAAAAAGCAATAGGAGCGACGGTGACCCATTATAACCTATGGAGGAGTATTGACCAATCAGAATAGGAGCGACAGTGAACCATTATAAGTTATGGAGGAGTATTGACCAATCAAATGCAAAGGCAGGACAGTTCAAAATACAGTAAAAAGGCAGAAAAGAGCTGATTGGTTGAGACCAGGCAGCAGATATGAATCCACCAATCATATGTAGTGTGTCTATTTTGAGTGGAGAAAGAAGGGCGTGATAGAAGGGTGCCCTAAAAGTTATTACTGTCTATGGTAAATATTCTAGTACTGTGATTGGTTGGGGGGAAGAGGGGCTCGTCCTGCTTAGCCAATTAGCGGGGTGAGCTACTTATCTCATAGAGTTCTATGGAGAAAAGAAATGCAGAGCGAGCTCTGTTTGTGATTGGCTAATTTAAAAGAGGCGCAATTATTTGAGCCAATGGGAGAGCGAGCGACGCTCTTATGGGTTTTCTAATGCAATCTATAATAAAACTGTACATGGCAGAAATCAAATGATAAGACTCAAGAAGTTGTACCGATCTCTATATAAAATGAACAATAATATGGGGGTAACGAAAATAAACTATTTAAAAATGAATTCAATGAATTCATTTTTATTTCTTTATTTTCGTTACACCGATATTATTGATCATTGGCTGACGAAAATAAAGAAATAAAAATGAACTTATTGAATTCATATTTATTTCTTTTTTTTTTGTTACCCCCGTTGGCCTCTTTTAAATTAGGCAATCACAAACAGAGCTCGCGCAGCTCTTTTCTGCCTTTTTTACTGTATTTTGAACTGTCCCGCATTGTCTTTTGATTGGTCAAAACTTCTCCATAGGTTATAATTAGAGCTGGGCGAATTGATTCTAACGACGTCGAATTCGTTTAGAATTTCAGGAAAACTTCGGTTCGGAACGAAGTCGAACTTTGGGGTACTTCGCGTGAACGAAGTGTGCTTTTCATTGATAAAATGGCTGCGAGCACATGCCGTTACATGGGGCAAAGAACTCTGGGAGGAAGAAGGGCATAGCCTAATGACATGTGCAGAGATGAAGCCAATCAGAGACCCGGGGGGATTCTGTGACGTCACCGCACTATATAAGTCAGAGCGCGACGCTGGGAGCTCATACCGCTCTCACTGTACTGATTAGGAAAGGTGCTGCCACGGCTGCTAATGATATCTCTTACTAAAGAACTCATTTTTATACAGCGATTTTTGGGGGTGTCTCATCTTGTCTCAGAGACTGCTTCTCTTACGTTCTATTTCTGATTTTGTGGGGTATTGGATCTAAAGTCCAGTGTGCGTCCAGTGCAGCTGCATATACATTTTAATGCTATCTGCTCACAGCACATTGAATATCCAAGGGTGATCCAAGCCTGTTCCTGTTGTATTCATTTAAAGAAACAGCGTTTTTTACAATACAAATACCACTTAATTTTTGGCTGCTCAATTATTTTGCGCAATTTACATCTAGGGGTAAATTAAGCGATGTTCTGCTGCTTTGGTGACTAAAAGAAACCGTCTTTTTCAACGGCAAAAAAGACATTTTTCCTGTAGCATAATTCACAAGCGACGGTTAATTACACGTTTTTCTCTTGTTGTGTAGCATGAAATACACACCATTGTAACACGCTACAAAGCTGGTAGTTTTTGGCTGCTCAATTCTTTTGCGCAATTTACATCCAGAGGTTTACATACAGAGGTATTTTTCTGCAGTTGTCCTCAGTAAAAGAAACTTTGTTTTTCACTGCCACAGAAGAAATTCTGTAGCATAATTCATATCCGAAGGTTAATTAAGCCTGTTTGTGCTTTTATTTTTCAGTAAAATAAAACAGAGTTTTTAAACGGCACATACAAGTCAAATTTTCCTGCCCATTTGTGGAGCGCAATTTATATCCAAGGGTTACCAAGCTTGTTACTGGTGTTCATTTGGCGTCAAATACAGGTGTGTATTTATCATATACAGATATCTTCATCAAACAGTGTCTGTACATTTTAGAACAAACAGTATGTCAGACAGAGAGGTGGCAGGCTCTTCGCCTGCAAGTGGCAGAGGCACAATGTTTGATAGCAGTGTCCCTTTAATGGAGTTCACTGTGCTGTATAAATTTCATGTTATCTTTATTCTTTAGGTCAGTACAATTCCGGCAATACCATATTGATATAATTTTCGTTCTGTTGTAATACTTTTTAATTTATTTTTTTTCATTTGCTTTGCATTGACATTTTTTAAGATGAATAAGTTTTTTTTTTCACTTTTGAGTTAACAGACCTGTGGTAGGGGTCATTTTTTGCAGACTTAAATGTAGTTTTTATTGCTCCCTTTTGGGACACATGCAATTTTTAAATCACAAAAAAGAAAGTTCACTTTTGTGAAGGGAAGAGTGACGACTCACCACTAGCTGTCTTGATGATTGCGCCTGTTCTTTCCTGCATACGCAGCTTGCAGCTTCCACACGCCCGGTCCTCTGGCTCCCGGCCAAGAGCCCACTTAAGAATACACCAGAGTAGAAAGAAGGAGGTCCAGCGTAGATGCAAAAGTAAATGCTGCTTTATTCTTTGTACAATCGATACAGAGGGTACAATGGTATCACCTTAAATCTCAAATTTTTGGGGAGGGGAATGGATCAAAACACAGTTTTGGCACTGGGTATTATTATTTCTAAAGCGTTCACCTTGCAGTAAAAATAATGTTATTTTAAAAGATTAGACTTTTAGGGATGCAGTGATGCTAATTATATTTGATTTTTTTTTATTGCTTTTCTCTTTTTATTTGTAAAGGAGGAAAAAAGAGGGATTTTTAATATTTTAGTATTTTTATTATTTTTAAAACTAAAACTTTTTTTACATTCATTTTTTTGTCCCTCTCAGGTACTTGACCATAGGTGGTGCTATTGCAAAAATACTTTTTTTACGGCTCTTCAAGTGCACCCTTCCTAAGGGCTACTATGACAACCAGTTGACACCCCATGATCATGTGGCAGGAGACACATCCTAATGAAATGTCTTAGATGGGAACAACTCATTAATAATAAAAACTACTAATATGTAAAGTAGAAGCTGTGTAAAGTGAAAATAGTTGAGGACCTAGGACTGAACTCTGAGGAACCCCAACTGGAAAAGGTAAAGTAGACCCAACAAATACACTAAGGGCGACATGTATGATCGGGAGTTGCGCCTGTTTTCTGGCGGAACCTGCGCCTCCCCGGTCCGAATCCCCTGTCGGACGCAGTGATGCGGTGTTAGGCACAACCTTCGCCACTTTCGGATGCGCCTAACATGAAGGGGCGTGCAATGGGCGTGGTGTGGGTGTTCTGGGGCGGGACATGGCACATTCGAATACTCCGAGGCATGCATGATCGTGGCTCGGCAAACTGCGGCGCATTGCAGCGCTCGACATCTCCGACAGGCAGACCTAGTTGAAGCTGGTCTAAATGAGCCGGAGGAGGCGAAGTGAAGCGAGAACGTAAATTTCACGGAAAAATATATAAGATCGCAAAAGAAATCAATCTCAGCTCTCAGCTCCTTGAGGCATCGAGTATGATTCTCCAAAAATTGTTTTTATTAGGTGTAAAACATGATCTGAAAAAGAGCTGAAACCTTCTAAAAAAATACATAAATTAAATCACTTTAAAAAATCAAGAACGGCGCTCCCATCAGGAATTAGGATCTTGGAAATTGCCGGGAAATACAGTAATTCAAATTCTGTAAGCGCTTCTCTTTGGTCGGCATAAACCACCCAATCAGAATAGGAGCGACAGTGAACCATTATAACCTATGGATAAGTATTGACCAATCAAATGCAAAGATGAGACAGTTCAAAATTCAGTAAAAAAATGCGAAAAGAGCTGATTGATTGAATTAGGGGGGGCTTGGCTATCCCGGCCAATCAGAATAGGAGCGACAGTGAAACCATTATAACCTAGGGATAATTTATTGACCAATAAAATGCAAAGGCGGGACAGTTCAAAATACAGTAAAAAATGCAGAAAAGAGCTGATTGGTTGAATTAGCGGGGGCTTGGCTATCCGGCAATCAGAACAGGAGCGACAGTGAACCATTATAACCTATGGAGAAGTATTGACCAATAAAATGCAAAGGGGGGGACAGTTTAAAATACAGTAAAAAAAAGGCAGAAAAGAGCCGATTGGTTGAGCTAGCGGGGCTTGGCTATTTCGGCCAATCAGAGTGCGAGCTACTTTGTCCCATTGTAGTCTATGGAGAGTTTCGGGCACTGAAATCTCGGCTCCGTGCTGCATGGAGAATTAGTAAATAAATCGTTTTTATTAGTTGTCAAGCATTCTCTGAAAAAGAGCTCATACCTTCTATAAAACATACATAAATAAAATCCTTAACAACGCGTTTTGTCGCCGTCCCCCGGCGCAACATCAGGAATTGCGATATAGAGAATTGCGGGGGAAATACAGTAAATTCAAATTCTGTAAGCGTTTCTCATTGGTCGGCATAAAACCCGCCAATCAGAATAGGGGCGACAGTGACCTATTATAAACCTATGGAAAAAGTATTGACCAATCAAAAGACAAGGCGGGACCGTTCAAACTACAGTAAAAAAGGCAGAAAAGAGCTGATCGGTTTGAGCTAGCGGGGGCTTGGCTATCTCCCGGCCAATCAGAGCACGAGCTACTTTGTCCCATTGTAGTCTATGGAGAGATCGGGGCAATGAAAAACTCGGGTCTCAGCTCCGTGCGGCGTGGAGTATGATTTAAAAAAAACTTTTTATTAGGTGTAAACATTATCTGAAGAGCTCTAACCTTTTAAAAAATACATCAATCAAATCCCTAACAAAGCGTTTGTCGCCGTCCCCGGCGCAACATCAGGGAAATTTCGATATAGCAATTGCCTGGAAATACAGTAATTCAAATCTTTAAGCGTTTCTCATTGGTCGGCAAAAAGCAATAGGAGCGACGGTGACCCATTATAACCTATGGAGGAGTATTGACCAATCAGAATAGGAGCGACAGTGAACCATTATAAGTTATGGAGGAGTATTGACCAATCAAATGCAAAGGCAGGACAGTTCAAAATACAGTAAAAAGGCAGAAAAGAGCTGATTGGTTGAGACCAGGCGGCAGTATGGGAATCCACCAATCATATGTAGTGTGTCTATTTTGAGTGGAGCAAGAAGGGCGCGATAGAAGGGTGCCCTAAAAGTTATTACTGTCTATGGGAAATATTCTAGTACTGTGATAAGTTGGGGGGGAAGAGGGGCTCGTCCTGCTTAGCCAATCAGCTGAGCTACTTATCTCATAGAGTTCTATGGAGAAAAGAAATGCAGAGCGAGCTCTGTTTTGTATTGGCTAATTTAAAAGAGGCCGATTATTTGGGCCAATGGGAGAGCGAGCGACGCTCTTATGGGTTTTTCTAATGCAATCTAAATAAAACTGTACATGGCAGAAATCAAATGATAAGACTAAGAAGTTGTACCGATCTCTATATAAAATTTAACAATAATATGGGGGCAATGAAAATAACAAATTTAAAAATGAATTCAATGAATTCATTTTTATTTCTTTATTTTCGTTACACCGATATTATTTATCAAATTTGGGTGACGAAAATAAAGAAATAAAAATGAACTTTTTAAATTCATATTTTTTTTTTTTTTTTTTTGACCCCCGTTGGCCTCTTTTAAATTGGGAAAAACACAAAAGAGCTCCGCAGTTTTTTCGCCTTTTTTACTGTATTTTGAACTGCCCGCATTGTTTTTTGATTGGTAAAAACTTCCCCCTAGGTTTATAATTAGAAAAGGGGCGAATTGATTCTAACGAAGGGGAATTCTTTTAAAATTTTCCCAGGAAAATTTCGGTTGGGAACGAAGTCAATTTTGGGGGTATTCGCGTGAAGAAGTGTGCTTTTCATTGAAAAATGGCGCAAGCACATGGCGTTACAGGGCAAAGAACCTGGGGGAAGAAGGGCAAAGCCACAAACAGGGCAGAGATGAAGCCAATCAAAACCCGCGGGTCTGTGACCACCGCCTATAAATCAAGCCGACGCGGAAAACCATCCCCGTCTCACTGTACTGATTGGGGAAGGTGCCCACGGCTGCAATGATATCCTTAATAAAGAACTCATTTTTATAAGTGATTTTTGGGGGGTGTCTCATTTTTGTCTAGAGACGCTTCTCTTACTTCTATTTCTGATTTTGGGGGGAAATTGGATCTAAATCCAGTGTGCGCCACTGCACTGCATATACATTTTAATGCTATCTCCCTCACACACTTTGAAACCCCGGGGGTGACCCAACCTTTCCTTTTGTATTCATTTAAAGAAACAGTTTTTTTACAACAAAACCATTAATTTTTGGCTGCTCAATTTTTTGCCAATTTACACCGGGGGGTTAAAAAAGCGGGGTTTTCTGCTGCTGGGTGACAAAAGAAACCGTCTTTTTTCACCGGAAAAAAAAGACTTTTTTTCCTGTACAAAATTCAAAAGCAAGGGTTTAATTACAAGTTTTCTCTTTTTTGGGGCATGAAATACACACCATTTAACACCAAAAACTGGTATTTTTGGCTGCTCAATTCTTTTCGCAATTTTCACCAAGGGGGTTAACTAAGTATTTTTCTGCAGTTGTACTCAGTAAAAGAAAATTTTTTCACCGCCACAGAAGAAAAATTTTGTAGATAATTCTATCCGAAGGTTAATTAAGCAGTTTTGCTTTTATATCATAAAATACACAGAATTTTTTAAAAGGCACAAACAAGTCAATTTTTCCTCCCATTTGTAGCGCAATTTATACCAAGGTAACCAAGCTTGTTACGGTTCATTTGGCGTCCAAATACAGGGTGTGTATTTATCATAACAGATTCTTTATCAAACAGTTCTGACATTTTTAAACAAACAGTATGTCAGACAGAAGGTGGCAGCTCTTCGCCGCAATGGCAGAGGCCAATATTCCGAGCAGGCCAGGTCGCAGCACAAAAGGGGGACGCCAGCGGGGGTCACTCGGTGGGGCCACGACTGCCGCGTTCCTAGCCCCCGGGGTCTGACTGCAACCCAAGGTTCTTGATTGGTTGACTAGGTCATCCA
Organism: Phyllomedusa bahiana; assembly: GCA_025379985.1. NCBI lineage: Eukaryota > Metazoa > Chordata > Amphibia > Anura > Hylidae > Phyllomedusa > Phyllomedusa bahiana. The sequence goes on along the minus strand of JAODAL010008122.1, from coordinate 89,012 downwards.
CTCCTCCCAGATGACATCTACAACCCCACCCAAAGAGTCGGGGGGAAACTCAGACCAACCCTTATTTGGGCATGGCCCGGGAGCGGGTCAGCGGCCCTCACCTTTCCTCAACCCGCCTCTGTCCCACCGGGGTTCCCTCACCAAGTCACATGTGGTCGGCTCAGCGCCACTGTATAGCGAGGATGAACAAATTTGAAGGGCATCACAGCTACTTGGCAGCAAAGAAAGGGGTCCAAAATCCCCTGCTTTTTGCAGAGGCGGCAAATATAGAGTTGAGAGTGGCATGGGGGGTCTGTTGTAGGGCAGTCCTGCATCCAAGCTGGTGAGAGGACACATGACAAGAAACACAAATGATATGAGAGCCGACCGCATTTGGGGAGCCGGGTGAGGCAAGGCTTCATCATCGCGGGAAAGAGGCGTCAGCTTGCGCGTCGGCAGCGCGCAGCCAGAAAGGGGGGTCATGGGCCAGAGTCACAGGATATACAGTGGAGTGGGGACCAAGGGGCCACGGGGAAAAAAAACCCCCGCTTCGGGGGGGGGGTTCAAAAAAGTAGCGGACAGGGGCTCAGCGGGCACAGCGGCAGTAGTCACTCATCGGACGTTGGCGGTAAAATCCGATACTCGGCGGTGTGGGTTCTTTTCTAAAACACCGGGGGAGGGAAAATGGATATAGTAAATCGTAAACGAAAAAGAAAACGTGGCCAGGGAGCTAACGTTGGGACCACGGCCCTGCACAACACATCACTCACCACCCCCTGGCCTGGGGGAAACGTCTCAGATTGGGGTCCCTACTGCCACCGCAGCAACAGCAGCGCAGCAGCACGCCCCGTGGCACGCATTCCATTGCAGCCAGTCAAGGCTCCCCCCACCTCTCCCAGAAGGGGTGTTTCTCTTTGAAAACACCCCTCCCGGTCCAGAGGGCCCCCTGCTCCTCGGGGTCCCCAGCGGGTCATTCACCCGAGGGGGTTGCAAAGAGACAACAGTATGCTTTCCCAACCACCCAAGGGCAGCACTGACCTTTGCTCCTTCCAAGTTTTTTGAACTGAAAGTCCCCCCTTTTTCCAAATGGGGGACTCTGCACCTTTCGGGAAACAAAAGGGCCTTGTGCCAGCCGAGATGGAGATTTTCCAAGCCGTAATTTTTTTTCCCAAAAAGGCGTACCAACCATTTTCAAAAAATATGTAGAACAGAAGGGGGGCCAGTCCTTGAGCTTTTTCGGTTTTTTTTCCAAGGTGCACGGCAGCGGGAAATTTCTGGCTGTAAAAAACAGCCCAGGGCCAGTAAAAATGCCCCCTTTAGGGCCCCAAACGGGTTTAAAGGGTTTCCCGGCCCCCCCCGGCACCCAACAACTTGGACGGAGACGCCGCTTTCCCCCTCCAGGGTTTACCCAAACGAAAGCTCCTGCCCAAAATGCCCCGCCTTCTCCTCCCCCAAACCCCCCACCACCATCTAAAACCTCCACAAGTACGCTCCATCAAACCCCAAGTTTAGGGCACAGCGGTGGGGCCCTCAGTTCCCACACCTGGCTTGGCCTCTGCGAACGAAGTCACACAGGGGGGAACTGCTCCGCGTCAAGCAGCAAGAAATCGATGTGTGGGTTTCCCGCGCCCCAAAGCAAATCGGAACCATGGGGAAAGGACAATGGAAGGGAAAAAATTTGGGGTCCCCGCTGCACTGAGGAGGGGTGGTCCCAAAGCGCCCGCATGGCGCACGTGGGTTTAATTGGGTTTTGAAAAGGTTCCCGAAGTCTTCCACCCATCTTCAAAATTTTAAAAAAGGGCCCGGAAAATGTGCAAAGCACTTTAACCATTTCCCTTTCAAAACCAGAAACAACCCTCCTCGAGTTGCAGCGGGAAAAACGGCCCCCCCCAACACACTTTTTGATATGCGATGTTTTTCCCCCCGTTGGAATTCCAGCCTCACATGTTTTGGGCCAACGTAAAAACAAAAAGGGGCCCTTAAAGATTTTTGATGGAAAACCAGGCGGACAGAATTTCTCCCCTGTGGGAAAATTTTTATGTCAGCCAGGGCACTCATGGGAGACACCTGCCGTTTTTTTTGAGGCCTTTTGAGGAGGCCACTTATTTGTCATCCCCGGACTAAGGGATGAATAAGCATCCACTTGTTCTGTCCTGGAAACAGATGCGAAAAACTTCTGGGGGGGACGGGAGACGGGGGCGACTACACCGGGGCCCATGACCCCTGGGGATGAATGGAGGGGGAAAGGGAGGAACTTTGGGAGCAAAAGCATTGTCTGGTAAATGAGTGGTTTTTTTAACCAGGTGCAAGAGGGGGGAGCAGGGAGCGGGAAGAGTAGATGGAAAAGGAAAGACCAACACCGTGGCAGAAACAGGGGAGGAGGCAGGGACCCCTCGGAGTCATTTGTCGAGGGCCCGCAGCATGCTGATTTGCCTGGCTAGTGTCAAGCGAATAGTCTGGCATCCGGCGAGGATGTCTTTGGCTCTCCACCTATTGGGACCCTCGCTACCCGTCCAAAATGGAGCCTTTTTCCCTGCTTTTGAAGAGGGAAGAAACTAAACTCAAATACTATAGGGAAATCCTCCCCATAATCAGTGGGCTTGCTGCCTATTGTGAGGCTTCGTCCCTCCTCTGACAGGGGTCTGACCGGGGGGTTCTTCAGCGCTCAGTACTACTGCGGGCTGCCGGGGGATGGTGGGGAGGGGGGGGGTCGGAGCACGTGTACCAGCGCCTTCAGCAGCAACCTAAGTTGGGAGTCATGTATGAGATGCTTCCATTCAACTGCCTTGTGAGGAGGGCAGTCGCCCGCAGCAGCTGGACCTGGTGCAGGACCACTGATCCAACTGGTGGTGGCCTACTGGCGACTGCACTCTGCCACCCTCAGTTAGAGATCCGCTGGACTACTGGGCAGCCAAACTGGATGTGTGGTCGCAGCTTGCCGAGTTTCCAGTGGTGATGCGTCTTGCCTGGCCAGTAGTGTGACATTCAGAGCGGGTGTTCAGTGCGGCGGGGGCCTACGGTACCACAAGGAGTTCCGCATGTCCACCAGGAATTGTGGAACGACTGACCGTTGTCAAGATGTATCAGGCGTGGATGGCCAGGTTTTCCACACTACCAATGTCTTAGGCGTAGGACTATGAGCATGTACGCCTAACCAAACTGTGAGAAATGAGTCTGGTTCAATACCTGCCTCTAGCCACTAATTCTGTGCCGCCACCCGCCTGATGCACACATCTGCTGACAGCTTCTTCATCTGCCACAACCATCTTTACCAGGGGACTGGTATTGCCTCCCACCTTCTCCACTCTGTTATGTGCCACTGTCTGACCTCATGCTGCTGCTGTGGCTGCTGCCGTGACCTCCACACTGTGTCATTGTGCCACTCTTGGACTCTTGCTGTTGCTCCCACCCTCCCCCCATGCCGCCGTCACCTCCCACTCTCTGTATTGTTGCCACTTCTGTGGCCTATCCTGTTTTTGCCACCTCCAGAATGACCATTGTGCCACTGTCTGACCTCATGCTGCTGCTGTGGCTGCTTGCCGTGACCTACACTCTGTCATTCTGCCACTGTTGACTCATGCTGTGCGTGGCTGCGTCCGTGAACCTCAACACTGTGTCATTTGGTCTCCCACTCTGTGGCCTACTCTTGTTTTTTGCCACCTCCTAGAATGTCATTGTGCCACTGTCTGACCTCATGCTGTGCTGTGGCTGCTGCCGTGACCTCCACACTGTGTCAATTGTCCCACTCTTGGGCACCTACTCCTGGTTTTGCCACCTCCGAATGTGATTGGGCACTGCCTGACCGCATGCTGTGATGTGCTGTTGCTGTGACCTCCAACTGTGTCATTGGTCCCCACTCTGTGGCCTATTGTTTTTTTGTCACCTCCAGAATGTGATTGATGCCACTGCCTGACCTCATGGTGCTGCTTGTGGTGCTCGCCGTGACCTCCACACTGTGTCATTGTCCCACTCATGTGGGCCTACTCGGTTTTGCCACCTCCAGAAAGTGATTGTGCCACTTGCCTGACCTCATGCTGATGTGATGGCTGCTGCTGTGATCTCCACACTGTGTCATTGTCCACTCTGTGGCCCTACTCCTGTTTTGCAACCTCCAGAATGTCATTGGGCCACTGCATGACCTCATGCTGCTGCTGTGGCTGCTCCGTGACCTCCACACTGTGTCATTGATCCCACTCTGTGGCCTACTACTGTTTTTGCCTTCCTCCAGAATGTCTTTGGGCACTGCCTGACTCGTGCTGCTGTGGCTGCTGCCGTCACATCACACTGTGTCATTGTCACACTCTGGTGCCTACTCCTGTTTTTGCCACCTCCGAATGTCATTGTGACATGTCGACCTCATGCTGCTGCCGCGTCACCTCCCACTCTCTTGTCATGGTGCCACTCAGTGGCCTGCTACTGTTTTGCCTCCTCCAGAATGTCATTGTTACCACTGCCTGACCTCATGCGGCTGCTGCCTTGGACCTAACACACTGTGTTCTTTGTGCCCTACTGTTGACCTCATGCTGTGCTGTGGCTGCTGCCGTGAACTAAACACTGTCGCATTGTCCCACTCTGTGGCCTATTCCTGTTTTTTTTTTTTCTTTTCCTTCTGCACACCTTCCAGAATGTCCATTGTGCAACTTTGTGCCACTGTCTGACGCATGCTGATGCTGTGCTGCTGCCGTGACCTACACACTGTGTCCATTGTGCCACTGTCTGACCTCATGATGCTGCTGAGGCGCTGCACGTGACCTACACTCTGTTCCATTGTGCAATGTCTGACCTTCATGCTGCTGCTGTGGCTGCTGCTGTGACCTACACACTCTGTCATTGTGCACTTCTGACCTCATGTGCTGCTGTGGCTGATGCCGGGGAACCTTTAACACTCTGTCATTGTGCCCTGTCTGACCTCATTTTGCTGTGGCTCCCGCCGTCACCTCCACACCCCCTGTCACTAATGTTGCCACCTGAGCTTCAGCTTGTTTTTTTCCAGTTTCTTGGCATGTTTTTTATCAGGCAACTTTCCGGCTTCAGTTTTTTGGTAAATTTTTTAGGGGAAGGGGAAATTTCAAACCAAGAGCGGCGGCTTTTAATATCGTGTCCTACTAAAACACTTTATTGTAGAAGCCCCAAACCCAAAGCTCCCTCGGGCATTTTTAAAGCATGGACAACGTTCTACCCCACCCTGCAGGCTCTGTGCAGCCGGGAAAATTAGCTGTTTTTTAAGTGATTCTCCGAATTTGTTTCCCGGAACGAATTTAATTTTTGCCTGAAAATTTTCCGGGTTGTAAACGAAACGTTTAATTGGGGGAAATTGGGCCCATCTCAAAAACATAATACATCTGGAAAGAGGGGTATACTTTAAACATTGGCTGAACACCCCAAAAAATTTCCATTAGTTTTCTTTTGGGGTTGAATTGTCTGGACAACCTGACATGTGGTGGGAAAGTACTACAAATTAGGGTGGGATTGGCAAACTTGTTTCAGGGAAAAAAATTTCAGTCTGGAGTAAAAACTGCTATATAATGAGGCTTGTTGGTAGGAAAGAAGTTAATATGCTCTTAAAGGGAGAGAGGAGTAGGGGATTACAAGTTAATGGTTAAATGTTATAAAACAAAAGCAAATGGTATCTCACATGATCGCATGACAAAATATTTTATGCAGCTCTTCTCTTTCTGTAAGATTTATACTGTCTCACATATGAGTGGATGTTTTAATACCATAAAAATTGAAAATAATAAAAAAATGGGTGGCTGCCTTTTCCCGAAAGATTAGCAAGGTTTTTTGGGAAATTTTGTTTAGAGGGAAAAAACGGCTTCGGGGGGACATAATAAATATGTTTTTATATTAAGGGCCAAAAATAGAGATCTCTCCCAAGATTTATTTATACCCAGGACGGGATCTAGAAAAAGGGGGGCCCCTCTACTTTTTGAGGAAAGAAAGTTTCTACATAAATTAGAAAGGGTTTTCTTTACTGTTAGGCGGTGGCTGTGGAATCTCTGCAGAGGGAAATTGTATTGGTGAATTTCCCACAGTGTTCAAAGGGCTTGGATCTTTTGGGGCTGTAATTAAAAGTTATTGAAGGATTTGGGGAAGGGTTTGGTACATTTGTGTATTACAAGTTTAGTACAAGGATTCTGGAAAGGGTTTCTGGCTACATTTTAGTGTATAATATAATAATTACAGTACTAGATTCTAGAAGCTGGATCTTTCTATGTTCCAGTTATGGACTATTAAGGGGCACAGGAATTCCCCACAGAATGCGTGGAGGGAGGGGAGGGAGGCCTGGCTTCGTGTCGTGCTGCCCGGATAACCCTGTGGTGACTGTTCCTCTGCTCTTACACGATTGGCAGGATGAGGCTGATCAATAGATGTGACGGTGACCCTGTGTGTTACTATAATCATGATGTGTTGTGGAGCTGTAACTATAATAATACTATACAGATCAGGGAGGCTTGTGAACAGTTCATGCTCTGCTGTACTAGTGACACATCCTGAGTAACACTTCACAGCTTCCCTGTGTCTGTTCTGACAGGGTCTGTTTGTTGCTGGAGATGTGGAGATATGTAAGATAAGCAGAGGGTATAGGAACACTTGCATCCCCCCTGCTCTGCTATTAGCAATCACAGACCTCTCCACACTCATAGATCAGCCCTAATACAGCTGATCTAGATGCCTACAGAAGATGTAAGCAGGCACACACAGGGTTAACTCTGGCAGCAATCCCCCGGGCCCCCCCCCCCCCCCCCCCCGCCCCCCCCCCCCCCCCCCCCCCCCCCCCCCCCCCCGCTGTATAGAAGTTATGGAGGAGAGCTGCCTGTGTGCTGAGGGGAGGGGGAAGAGGAGGAGAAGAGGCAGAGAAGAAGCACGCCCCTCAATTCAAAAATCCTTTGCTTTCAAACAACATTGATGTGGGCTGAAAGCTTGTAATGAGACAACTCCTTTAAGTCAAGTAATAAGCAGAGCTGACGAACTACTTTGTCTAGGCTACTTCTAGTAGAAATGGACATTGACGCATATTATCCACTACGATATTTGGCTGAAAAAAAAGCAGTAACAAATAAATCAATTGTGCCTTAAAATAAATTCCACATCTGTATTTTATTACTTCTCTAGTGTAGTCTGGTTTTTACACATATTGGAAAACTGCTTTACTCTGTCAGATAACATGTATTTAGAATACTCATATATTTTTCTCTATATTCAAAACGCATGCTAATTTTCATGTTGTTCCTTATCCTACACGGCTTGTACAACAAGCGATGGGGAGCAGCCATTGCTGCTACTGTGAGGTAATCAAATGCTTCCTTCTCTAAAACCGTCTTCAACTGTGGTCCTTCTGGATCTGGCTACAACTCTACTCTTTTTTACATGGTTGTTAGCCTCAAGTTACTGGTGCAAACAGCACACACTAATGACATCAGGTGTTGAGATTTATTTAAAGGAAAATCAGCCTACCATGTGTTACAGGAAGACTGAAGGGGGTTGCCACAAAGGTTTGAGTAGCTGCAATGTAGTCGAGGGGTTAGCACTTCTGCCTTTCAACATATGGGTTTTAGTTTCAAATCCCTGCAGGAGCCAAACATTTTTTTTTGTTTCAATGCACATACTTGAGTTTTTTTTTGTTTTTTTTTTTTTAAATTTATCTGCACTGTGACTAATTACTAAAGAGTAGAGAGGACAGGAGTAGAATGACAGCACCTGGGGTTAAACACTCGCTCAGCAGTGAATGTGTATGATTACTAGGCAGGGAAAAGGCTGACAGGAGCTGCATAAGAGGAGAGGTGATGTCTGAGCATGTGTGGCAAGACTGAGGAGTTCTCGTCACTGGTCATATCCCCTGGAGATGAGCTGTACACTATGGATCACTAAGGTAGCAGCTAAAACAAAAATGGTACAGAATTTTTAATAACGATGAATGGTGAAAATGTTTATCATTTTATTTTAACTTCCCATGTTAATTTTACTTTGTGGCAAAATCCCTTTGAAGTTCAACTTTTGCCTTGCTTTTGCTTGTGTACTTTGTTATCCTGATCTTGACTCCTGCTTTGAACTTGACCTTTTCCCAGCATATCACTTCTGACTTGGCCACTTGGTTGTTCCTTCTCCTTTGGCCTCTCACACTGATTCTCTGAAGCCACTCACAAAGAGGGACACATGGTATATCTTGGTTTCACCCACTTCTACATCATATTGAACATCTCCAACTCTAAGGCTATGTCTCCACTGCAATGAAAAGTGATCGTATTTTTGTTGGTTTTAGGATTCTAAAACCACCGAAAATACAATCGTTCAGGCAGCCCATAGACAAAAATTACCTGTAGTCTACACAGGTTTTTTTTCTCTGCTCATCTTCTGGCACTGGCGTATTATATAACATGTGTAATACACCGGTGCTTTGAATTTTTTCTTCGTCTTCCCATACAATCAACTGTATGGGCCGATGGCAAGAAAAATGAGAACGACCACAGTTTTTGCGCAAAACGTGACAAAAGCCGCGGTTGTGCATTGGAAAAAAAATGGTCACCCTTCGGACATTTTTTGGCCGATGTAGTGTAGACCTAGTCTAATTTTCCCCATTTTAGACCATAATATGCTTACTTTCTCTTTCCTTTTCCCATCAGATGTCCCTCTAGTTCAGAAACTAAAACACCCATGCAGGAACCTCCAAAGTCTTAATACTCATAATCTTCTGATTCTTTTACCTCTCTCTACCACATCCACTCTTCATGACACTGACACAGCCACTAAATTTTCAAGAAATTCAGTTTATGTCGCCAACTAAAGTCATATCTATTTTCACAGTTGACTAAAACTTTTAATGCTCCACAAACTTATCATAACAATTCATACAATGGTAGCAAATATAACATTGGTACTTAAAGGAGTTTTCTCGCTACAAAGATCATATCTCTAATGATGGGAACAGTAAAAATAAGCACTTTTGCGATTGCTTTGCATTACCTAAATCACTAGCAGAGCTGTGCGTCAATAGTTATTTCTGCAGCAGGTGGTTGTGCAATGCCCCCTTTTCTGTGATTGGCTGACTAATATTTCTTTCATTCTGTTTGGACATGCCCCTTGTATGGGACATGCCCCCTGTGCTGTGATTGGCTGCCTGCACTCTGTGTTTACTCCCCTCTGAGCTGTGGAAAATGAAAGTGAAATGAGCTGCCTGTGATGACTTTGTCTGTATAAAAAAGGACGTCTCAGCTACTCTCTATGCCCATTCTCACAGTGATAGTTCTATGTAAAGGTCTGGGTAATTACTGAGTCTCTAGCTGCTAGAATCACTCTCCCCTTATATAACACAGCCTTATACCCTGTGTTCCCCCCAAATAAAAGCCTTATACAGTCTGCTCTACTTCCTGCCTGATAACAGGTGTTCTGATTACAATAAGCCTATGCAACCTGGAGATAACAGTTCTGCAGACATGAGAACCATAGCAGGAGGTCTGCAGAGCTGTGACATCCTCTCCCATTCACTGCTCACACAGAATGATGAGGTCACAGCTCTGCAGTGAGGGAAGAGCCACCTACTGGGAGGAGACACTCCCCTGGATTTGAAGTTGTAACAGACAGAAACAGCTCAAGTCTACGAAAGCGTGTGATGATTAGAGATAAGTGAATTTCTCAAAAATTTGATTTTGCCATTTTGCCAAATTTTATCCAAAAATTTGTTTTGTTCGTTTATTTGCCATGAATCGCATTAAAAACAGCTATTTCCTGGCTGCAGAGAGCCTGTAGGGTGTTGTAGAACATTGTGCCATGCATAAATTTGCATAGGGAGCGTGGTTTGGTATTGAAACAATGCTGTGATTAAGTATGACATGCAGATGACAGGCGCTGCTCTTAGAATCGCTTCACACTTCACTTATCTGGGCAGTTTCGGGGGCAAAACTGACAAAATAACTGAAGTGGGAACACAGCCTGACAGGGTCATATCAGCACCAGCTAGAAAGAACTGAGCAGAGGGCCAAGATCCCACTATAGCGTCAAAGAGCGCGCTCCCTTTACACCGTCATCAGATGATTCCACAGATTATGACAGTACCTGTTCTGTTAAACGCTGATACATATAGAGACCCCTATCCCCGAAAGTCGGCAGTAATTTTGCATTGACGTCATTGATCATTTTGCCCTTCCTTTGATCTGACAGTGTCCGCTTTCAATCGGTTAATAATCCATCAGTATTTCTAAAGCCAAAAAGAAACAGAAGTTGATCCAAAAAACAGAGATAACAAGTAAATGGAATATTTACGTCTTCTGTGTTCTGTATCCACTCCTCCTTTTGTCTACCTAATCATCAGAAAATCTTGATGTAAACAAAGGACCATGTCATACTGGCCTTAAGGCTTCTCCGCTATCAATCAGTCAATAATCCATCAGTATTGCTAAAGTCAAAAAGAAACAGGAGTTGATCCAAACAGAGATGACAAGTAAATGGCATATTTTCATGTCTTTTGTGTTTTGTATCCACTCCTGCTTTTGGCTACCTAATCATCAGACAATCCTGATGCAAACAAAGGACCATGTCATACTGACCTTACGGCTTCTCTGAAGAAACAATATACCAACAAAAGAAGGAACAATTTCAAAATAATTAAAAAATCCATATATTTATTAAAAATTAATTAAAAAAATGACACCTAGAAATTCATAATTAAAACACCAAAATAGCCAATGAGAAGTAACAGCACCGACAGAAGTAACAAAAAAAAATGTCAATAATCCATAGTAAACATTCTAATCACAAAACAACATTACATGCCACCATATATATAAAGAAAGTACCAAAAAATAAATAAAATGCAACATGCATATCAATATACTATACTGTAAGTAACATAAGGTGCATGTGGATATAAACCGTGTTCTTACATGTAATGTATATACTTATTGCTTATAAGCACTATATATAAATGACAAGTAAAGCTAATACATGATTATGAATTACCACAGAAGGGGCTGACTGCAAGAGATCCCGACGCGCGTTTCGCGTATCACTTCATCAGGGGATATACCTGTACATGTGTATCTAGGAGCTATATATATTAGATGAACAAACAAACACACCTGAGCGTCTCATTGCTGCTTAGCCGGGCATCCCTGAACGCATCTTCTGATGCCACTGAAAGGTGTCACATGAGCGCGACTCACGCCACACCCCTGACGTGTCATAGGGGCGGGCACTATGACGCGCCCATGTAGAGACGCGTCTCCTTGCAGCCGAGTGCCTCGGGAGCCCAGCGAAGAGACGACGCATAAATACAGGCAGCAAATGAACAAAACACAATCAGAGGACAAATGGAGACCAGGGCAGACCTAATTAGAAGAATATATATATATAGAATGAATGCTTGTGTATAATAAACCTAAAAAAATTAAAACCTAAATGTTAGAATATATATATGGAGTGAATGCTTGTGTATAATAAACCTAGGAAATAAAAGTGAGAAATGTATATAATAATCATAAGTGTAATATGAAAAAACATATATTATGTGAAAATATTAAAAAGGGTAAAACCAAGCATAGAGTGGTGGTGATTGGAAACAGAATTAGGAAACCACATGGTGGTCGAGTGAGACAGTGGTAGGTCGGCAGCAGTATGAGTAGGCCACAGAGCTGCAGAATGACAGTGTGTGGAAATGGTGGAAACAGGATAGGCCACAGAGTGGCGCAATGATAGATTGTGGAGGTGGCAGCAGCATGAGTAGGCCACAGAGTGGCACAATGAAGGATTGTGGAAGTGGCAACAACATGAGAAGGCCACAGAGTGGCACAATGACATAGTGAGGAGGTGGCGGCAGCATGAGTAGGCCACAGAGTGGCACAATGAATGATTGTGGAAGTGGCAACAGCATGAGAAGGCCACAGAGTGGCACAATGACATAGGAGGAGGTGGCAGCTGGTAGGCAGAGTGGCACAATGACAGATTGTGGAGGTGGCAGCAGCATGAGAAGTTTACAGAGTGGCACAATGACAGATTGTGGAGGTGGCAGCAGCATTAGTAGGCCACAAATTGGCACAAACACACAGTGTGGAGGTGGCGGCAGCAGCATCAAGCCGGCGAGTGGCAAAATTACATAATTTTGAGGTGGCGGAAACTAGGTGACATAATGAGGAGGTGGCGGCAGCAGCAGCATCAAGCCAGCGAGTGACAAAGCCTGGAGATGACAGCAGCAGCAGCATGAGGAGACCTGAGTGGTGAGGTGGCAGCAGCATCAGAAGGTTTCATAATGGCCTAGTGAAGAGTGGGGAGGTGGGTGGCAATACTAGTCCCTGGTAAATATGGTGGGTGGTAGAAGGAGCAGCTGGCAGCAGATGGTGGCATCAGGCATGTGGCAGCATCAGAATAGTAGCTGAGGCAGGTATTCAGAAGAATTCAAACTCATTTGTCAAAGTTTGGGTGAGACGGCATGGCTGATCTAATCTGATGCATTAGGCATTGGTGTGTGGAAATCCTGGCTGATCCATGCCTGATTCATCTTGACAAAGCTGAGTCTCTCCACATTTCGGGTGGACAAGCGAGTTCTCCTTGGGGTAACTGTGACCCCCGCCGCACTGAACACCCGCTCTGATGCCACACTACTGGCTACTGATGCCACACTACTGTCTCTATAGTACTTGAGTTTTTCCTCCCTCTCGGCAGGTGAAAAAAGGCTCCTATTTTGGATCACTAGCAAGGGTCAAAGAGGGTGCAGAGCCAGAAGTCATCCCTCTACCGGATGGTGACTATACGGCTGTGGTGAATCACCAGAATAAGTGAATAAAGTAACTTTTTGACACTGAGACTAATTTCCCAAAGGACTGAACTGGCTGGACTGGAGATGTGTGTATGTGATAAATACACACACTGTATTCCAAAGATAGTTCACCACAATAAGTGAAAAAAGTAACTCTTTAGCACAAAGAGCAATATCCCAAAATAAAAAAACGCTGGTTCAGGAACATGTGTGTATATGACACACACCTGTGTATTTGAAAGGTATTTCATACCAGTAACTCGAAAATTCAAAACGAATTCAACTTCGTCAGATTCGATTCGCTCATCCCTAGTGATGATAAAACTCCTTTAAGTAACATGTATAGCACATCTTGAGGTTAGTCGCTTCCATGAGCCCCAACTTGAATGCTTATCAGCACATAGATGTCCTTAACATAGGTAACATCGCGACTCCCATAGTGGGTTTGGAGACAAGTGGAACTTGAAGTTAATCCTCTCTCTAGTCACACCTATCCCAGAGAAGTCAACCCTTGACCTGTCATCTTTACCCACTTATCTCCCCATCTCTTTGAAAAGTTTTGAGATAAATAGTAGCAAACAACTTGTATACCTTGAACTGTTCTCCCATTTTTCATCTAACTTACTTCTTGACTTCATGCAGTCTACTTTCCGACTGCACCACTTTATTTTTACTGCCCTAACTAAAGTCACCAGTGACTTAATAACCCCAAAAGCCTCACGCCACTAATTTGTGCTGCTTCTTCTAGATCTGTTCTCTTCCTTCGATACAGATGATCACTGTTATCTCTTATAAATCCTCTCTTCCCTTGGGATCACAGAACTTCCTTGCTCTTTTCTTGATATCCTCTTACCTCACACACCGAACATTCAGCATCTCCCATTCTCACTCCACATCTTCATCTCACCCTCTCTCTGTTGGTGTTCATCAAAGGTCAGTCTTGGGATCTCTTCTCTTCTTTATGTATATCCTTGGCGTCAGTGAACTTATAGGATGGCTTTCAATACCACTTTTAGGATGAAAATGCTCAAATCTACATCTCTGGCCCAGATACTAACTTGCTGCTTTCCAGGATTCTAGAATTTCTAAAATCTATATCCTCTTCTTCCTCTTTTTCAAATTCAGTATATGACAAAACCAAGTTCATCATCTTTCCACCATTCCACACCACCTCTACATTACATCTGTCTATCACTGACAGCGGCTCCAAGCTTTGATTAGTTCCACAAGTCTGCCTCATTGGGATATCCTTTGACTCTCCCCTGTGTTCCAAATCACACATCCAAGCCCTTACCACCTCCACCTGAAAACATTTTCCAAATATGCTCTTTTCTTGACTCTGCAAAAAAGCTTGCCATCATTGTTTCCACCCCAAACTACTGTAGCATCCATCTCTTTAGCACTCTGGCATCCTTTCAATCTATTATTCTTGATCTACGTCTGCCTGGCTGATCCACCACCTTACTCTTTACTCCTCTATCTCTCCCTTCTACTGAACCCTTCAATGGCTACCCATTGCCCATCTAATTCAGCTCAAGTTCCGAACCATGACATAAAAGACTCTACATAACCTATTCTTTCCACATATGTCTATTCTTTCCAAATATGTCTTAATCTCCAGATACCTCAACTCATGCAATTTCAGCTCCTCACAGGACCTTCTTCTCTGCTCTCCTCTTGTCAACTCCTTAGACAACCGTCTCCAAGATTTCTCTCGTGCATCCTCTATACTCTGGAACTCAGTTCTTCAAAAGTCAGTGCTAGCAGGAGACAGAAAAAAGAAGGAAGGCGCTTTCTCATGTACTGTTTCTATTTAAGGTGAAAAACAATAATTACCCACAAATGGTTCACTGATTTTTTTAAGTTGTACTATCTTTTTAAGGGGTTGTTCCTCAATGATTGGATTTTAATTAAAAGACCCTTTTAAAAAAAAAGCATTTTTGGGCAATATATGTTCATTACAAATGTCCTACTGATTTTGAGATATCCCTGTTAGTAGTAGTGCATCAGCTCCTGCAATCCATATAGCAGCTGACCTGTTGATCTTTATCTCACTGGCTGTGAGTGCTGATGACTCATCTGTTTCTGAATACAGGTCAGAGCACAGAGCCCCTCCCGCACAGTATACTTCTGTAGTGGAGGGGGGGGGGGCTCTGGCTTCTGTGTAGCTGGATTAACCCTGTCTGTGCCTGCTCCCTCCTGCTCTCTACCAGATTGAGGAGAGCAGAGATGAGGCTAATCTGAAGTCAGTAGATGTGACAGCAATGAAGTGTGTTACTATAATCACGATGTGTCTGTGGAGCTCTGACTATACTCATAAAACAGATCAGGGGGGCATGTGAACGGTTCATGCTCTGCCCGTATTATGACACATCCCGAGTATAGTAACAAACTTCACAGCTGCCCTGTGTCTGTTTCTGACAGGGTTTGTTTGTTGTTGCTTGAGATGTGGGGATTTGTATGCTAAGCGGGGGTATAGGAAAACTTAATCCCCTGCTCTGCTATTAGCATTTCACAGCTTCACAGACCTCTCCACACTCCTAGATCAACCCTCTCCTGTCTCCGTGGAGCTGACAGTGCAGCTGATCCAGCAGTCTGCAGCAGACCTAGGCAGACACACACAGGGTTAACTCTGGCAGCAAACCCCCTTGCTCTCCCCCTGCTGTATAGAAGTTATGGAGGAGAGCTTTCTGTGTGCTGAGGGGAGGGGGGAAGAGGGAGGAGAAAAGGCAGACAAGAAGCACGCCCCTGAATTCAAAAATCCTTTGCTGCCAGAAGCATTGAAGTAGGCTGAAAGCTTGTAATGAGACAACTCCTTTAATTCATGTTACTGCAGCCAATCCACGTTACTCAACACCAAGCCACACCATAGAAAGGGATGGAGAAAAGTTTGCTATAGTAAAAATCTTTAGAGGATTTTATGTTTAGGCTGTCGTCTAGCAGCAACTAAAACTAGAGCTGTAACTATATGTGACAATTATAGTGCAGGAAAATCAAAAAGAATGAGAGCAGCACCAAATATCCACATCAATATCACAAAGTGCACTAGTGATGCATCAGCCTGTCCAAAGGGTGTGTAAGCCTTGTACTCACCACTAATGGTACAGAAAAAAAGCAGAAGATGGACGGCAGCATCATTAAAAAGCGGGAACAATTTTATTCCATCAGGAGTACAAAGATGTGCAACGTTTCGGCCCTCAACAAAATGGCCTTTCTCAAGCAGCTGCACATTATAGAGCTAGTGTGTAAATAAATTAAAAACAACACTGTTATAAAAACAATTGTGTTCATTTTATTGACACTATTTACAACTCCTGGCACAAACACTACACAAATTCTAAATTATACACATAAATAACTTTCAAAGAACAAACACATTAAAATCGAGACTACGCGTTTTGCAAAAACTCCTAACACGCTTCCTCAGGTCTAGTGATCAAATAACGGTTTCAGCATTTAAACTAGTTTTTGCGGTACTTCAGAGAAAATTTGAATTAACTTTGTTACTCCTCTGTATTCCCAAACAGATCTAACCATTTTACTTGCTTATAAATTATTCAATTTTCAATTCACTATGTAGGATAAGATAATAATATTAAAACCTCTCTTGTTATAACTCCTTAAAAAGCAGTTTAAAAAGCAGATTTGCATCTAATTTAAACTTATTCAGATCGATGCATGCTGGAGATCAAGAATGCTACTGGGTCCTCGTGCTATCTCTTTTCCACTTTAAAGTGCATTTAAAAACTCCATCTATCTGTCCTTCTTCACAGGCTTACTATAATAAATTCTCTGTATGTAGTTTAGAAATATTAAGCATACTTTTATTTTATTATTAAAAAGAAAGGAAAAAAAATTAAGTAGAAAAAATTTATAATAAAAAAACAATTTAAAAATATTATGAAATAAAAATATATATTATAAAATGAAAAAAATTAAATAAATAATTAAACATAAATAGCATATATATGCAACAGTATCTACATTGTATTCCAGCAACATTACATAGTTATTACTTAATTGTTGATGGACTTACACCACTACTATTAAGCCACTGAGCCCATTTGGATCCAATGTATTTAGGGAGAATATCCAAAACATCTCTATTTTTTCAGGATGTCCTGATTATTAAAACTTTCACTTTTTATAAGTGATAGATCTTATACATTTTATAATTCTCCCCATGTAACTGTTTAAAATGTCTTGAGACGTTATGTAGTAGTTCTCCCCGATTAATATTTATCCAGCGGGATAATTTCCTTATTGTTTTACCCACACATTGTAGTCTTTATCCACATTGTATGATGTACACTACATAGGAGGATTGGAAGGCTAGATGACATATTATATTGAAATATTGTTGCGTGCTGTGTGATTAGAATTGCGTTAACCTATGTTCATTAAAGATTTCCTCTGACTCACTTCTTGTAGACTTAGAGCAATGAAACTTGGCACAGTTATTAGTCCTTCTTTACATAGGTGCCACCTAGGGACACACACTTCTCCCATCTCTTTTAGCAACTGTAAACACCTTGCTTGTAGAAGTCAACAGGTTACTAGAAAGGCCACATTGTGACTTTAGAAATCAGAGTCTCATCATCTGGAAAATGCTTGCCCTTCAAAAATAACTTGAGAAAGAGGTGGGAGTCCAATGGTGCGAGGTTGGGTGATTAAGGGGGATGCAGTAGAATTTCAAAGCCACAGGAGCATGTTTCCATATGGGCAACATGTGAGTTGTGAACTGGTGCATTGTAGGATAGTATGCCTCAGTGATCATGGTACCCTTTGCTAGGAAATCCATCAGTACTACTCCATGCTGATCCCAAAATACTGTGAGCATGACCATGCTTGCCGTGGTTTGGGCACGTACCTTCTTTGGAGGCAGTGAGTCATGATGCTTCGATTGCATCAACTGGACTTTAGTTTCAGTTTAATTTCGCCACCTAGCCCAAAATGTCAAGATTAATGTAGGGTCCGTGGAAAAAATCATCCAAGACCATCTTCACATGCAGAAGGTATCCGCTCGCTTGGTTCCACACTGCTCACCCCTTTCCAGGAGAACTTTTTTTCAAAACTGACACACGGATAAAGTTGGGTCCACATTATGTTGAAACTAAACTCCTCCGGGTTTCCATGGCACATCTCAATAGAACCCTGGAGCATTCGACTTTTCCCTCTTCTGGAAAGGTTTGAGAGCGGGGGGAACCAGCGAGGGATACCTTATCATGTGAAGATGGTCGGGGATTTTTTTTCCACCGACCTCACACTGATCTTGACATTTAAGGCTAGGTGGCGAATGGTTACATGATGATTTTCCCCAAAATGGTATGTTCATCAATAGCAGAATGGCGTCGACGGGAAATTTGGGAGCTTTTTTGCACCGAAGACTAGATACCATCTCTAATGCATTTTTCATCAAAGAGGGAGGATATCCCTTTTCTTTTAGTTTACTAACTACTAGTGTTGAGCGATTATAATCGACAAGTTGAAATCGGGGACGGTTTTTATTTTGACAATTTTCCCCATCAGGATAATTTTTAAGGTGAAATCTGCGGTTTAAACTATTATACGCGCCCTTTTTGGGGCTTCCTGTCATTTTTGGGGCCGCAAATCAGCTTAGAGCAGGTGAGCTGGGGTGTCGACGTCAATTACGTGATGTGTATGGTTGTATTGGCTGGAAAAAACACTGACCCTCATTTTAAATAGAAAGCCTTCGATACAGTGGTCGAGGGGTTTCATAAGAGCAGGACTGTGTTAGCTTTTCCTAATCGCCCGCAACAGTTCTCTTTGTTCCAAAAAGCAACTATGCTTTTAGCTGTGAACATTTTGAACATAGGTAGATTGAGAATTTCAGTTCTTTGTTATTAGGCTGAATTTTTAAAAAAAGCATCTGCCTTTTACGCCTGAGGGTTTTTAAGGGGAATGTATATTGTAACCCCGACTGTTTGAACCCGCATTGAAATGGGTTTTTTTTAACCTTTTTGGCCAGTTTTTTGGGGAAAATTACCTTGTATTTTTTTGCAGCCCAATTTTGTTCAAAGCCCCCCAACCTTTTACTTTCAATAGGGTACAGAACTTTTCTTGTCATGCAGTTATGTCATGGGTGCAAAAAACCCCCTTTTTTTCCGACACAAATTTAATTAGGTTTTTTTCATTTTGCCAGGCCCGTTTTTTTTCAAAGACCCACCTTTTTACGACAATAGGATACAGAACTTTTTAGCATGAGGGGTATTTTATAGGGGCAAAAACCACCCCTTTTTTTAAACCGTACACAATTTTAAATTTTTTTTCACTTTTGCGCAGGGGCCCTTTTTTTTTCAAAGACCCACCCCTTTTACTTACAAAGGGAAAAGAACTTTTTTTAGTCACTGCAGGGTTTTTATAGTTTCAAAAAACCCCCCCCTTTTTTTATCCTTTAAAAAATTTAATTAGGTTTTTTTCACTTTGGCGCAGGTATTTTTTTTTTAAAGAGCCCCCTTGGACTTAATTAGGATATCCCGAAAAAAATTTGCTTTTTAAAATTGCTGGTGTATTTCATTGGTGCAAAAACCACTTTTTTATCCGTACACAATTTAATTAGCGTTTTTCACTTTGGCGCGGCCATTTTGTTCAAAGACCCCCTTGTACTTATATTAGGATACAGAAATTTGCTGTAATTACAGGTGTATTTTTTGGGCAAAAACCTCCTTTCTTTTCCGTATAACATTTAAATAGCTGATTTCACTTTTGGTTCGTCCCCGTTTTTTTTCAAATAGCCACCTTGTACTTTTAAAATTTTGGATACAGAAATTTCGAAATTTTAATGTTGGGTTTTCATTGGTGAAAAAAACCACCGTTTGTTATCCGTTTTAACTTTTAAATAGCGTATTGAACATGGTGGGCCCCTTATTTTTTTTTAAATAGCCCACGAAAAAATTTTTTCTAGAAAACTTTTTTCTCTTTTGGGCATTGCTGAAAAAAAAACGCAATTTTTATCTGTGGAACTTTAAAAGTTTTATTGCGCTCTTTGAATCCCCATTTTTGGGGCGCAGTTTAGCGCACTTGAAGAAAATTTTTTTTAAAAAACAAAAATTTCCCTAGTCCTACGGGGCCGGGTTGTAAACCCCTGGGACTAAAGGAAAAGAACACTTTTTTTGATTTTTTCTTATGGTTTTCCACCAGACCGCATTTCAAGGTATTCGCTAAAAACTTTTTCAGTTTCAAACCCTATTTGGGGCCTGTGGGGAAATTAGGGGGATTTAAGAATACCCGGGTGATTTCCCAAATTTTTAATAAAGGGACTGTCAAAAAAAACTTTTCCCCTACTTTTTTAAATTTTTACCTTTCGAACATGGAGTGAAATGCAGGGGGTAAGGGGAGCAAAGGGGGGTGTGGGGACATGGGGGAAAGAGGTAAAAAGGGAAGGTGCCCCTTTCCCAAATCCCTGGGGGAAAACATCCCAAGCCAGCGGATTCGTCGGTTGCGGCCCAATCAGGCCTGTAATGGCGGGTCGGGGCCCCAGTAATCTCGGAAAAAAAAACCCAGCGTGGGCCCAATCTTTTTTCTTATTTTTTTAAATGCAACCTGCATCCAGCTTTTCCCCTTTTCCTCCCAGTCAGGGCCAAAAATTTTCAATGCCCAATCCTTTTTAGGCATTCTTAAATCTGAGGGTCATGCTGGGTACAGGACAGGTAAAAGTCAAGGGTCCATTTTCAACAAAAATGGGGGTTTTGAAAGACCCCTTTTTTCCCGGGCATTTTTTTAAATCTGGGGGTCATGCGGGTTTTTTTTGGGGGGGCTCTTTGGCTGTGGCTCAGGAAGGTATATTTAATGCCCCATTCAAAAAAATGGGGGTTTTAAAAAGACCCCCGGTTTTTTTTTCCAGGGGGGGTACCCAAGGACGGGGATTGTAATGCCCGGGTTAAAGTAAAATGAGGGTTAAAATAATCCCTGCCTTTGGCATTTTTTAATTTGTGGGTAAAGCAGGTTTTTAAGGGTCATGCTGTGGTAAAAGACGGGAAATAGTGAATGGTCTGTGATTTTTTTCCCTTGGAAAACTTTTTAAAACCAAAGGTGTGTTGCCTAAGTTTGTAGCACGTATCCGGGTTTTAACTTTTGGGTGGATTTTAAAATTCCGTTTTCCCACCCTTTTTGGGGGTGAAGAATGAAGGTGTTGTTCCTCTCCCATAGACTTAAATGGTCATCGGGGATAACTATTATCGAAAAATGGGTATCCGGGTTTAAAATTGACGATATCAAAATATCAAAAACCCTTTCGTTTTGTCCCACGTAAAAACGCTCATCACTACAAAATAAAAAAATCAGGGTTTTTCTTTGTAAAATTCCCTTACTATACTTTTTTTTTTAAAATGCAATTTGCCATAGGTATATTGTTCTTCCACTTTCGATAATGGCTATTGGCATAATGCAAGTAGCCGTTGAAGAATGTTTTAGATTGAATTTTATCTCCTGAGTATAGCTTCCTTAAAAGAGAGTGAGATTTTAAATAAAAAAGAAAAACTATTTTTAATTATCTCTGATCCAATCATTCCATTTTCGTCCTCTCCTTGGATCAGCGGTATTTTCTATGTTTTGTCTGTTTTTTTGTTTTTTTTGGTTTTTTTTGCATGGTTAAAAATTTAAGATCTAGATGGGCACTGACCTCTTTGAGCCCTGGAGCCGGGTTTTGTTTACCCTTAAACTCTGTAAAGCTCAGTTAGACTGGCAATGAGATTGCAGAGTATACTGTAAGATCTTTTGTTTGGTCCTGATATGTTATGCTATTGTTATTTGAAGTCTGTTGTCTAGTCCAGTTTTGGTATATCATTGTTTCTTGTTTAAGAGCTGTTTGGACAAATTCTAGAATTCACTCGTCCCTTATGAATATCATTTTGTTGTTTGTGTTGTTCCTGAAATATGAAATATGGAAAACATAAATATAAAAAATCATAATCTCAATCTTATTTCCTTTGGGTCCCCAATGTTTCTTTGTGCTTAGTGGAAATAGTCCCTCATGGGAGCAAACACGCTGGTGACTGGTACATCTCCTGTAGTGATGTCACTATAGTTAACTATAGTGTTAACAGATGTGGCTGGGGAAAGATAACAAAGGAATGTGTAAATGTCAGAGGTAGTGGATCCTCTGAACCACCAAAAGCAATGGTAAAAGCCATGCCAGGGAGCGGAATCTAAGTAGGTCCGGTTTTCACCAAAGCCCGCCACAAAGCGGGATGGATTTGCTGCAGTGGAGTACTACCAGGTCGCTACCCCTGACGTGACTTGCTTGTGGTGGTGGCCAAGATGCAGCGTGGTACAAAATCGTGAAGCAAGCTCGTAGTCAGAGACAGGCAGGAAGGTCAGGACAGACGGCAATGGTTCGTGGTCGAGAAACGGAGGCAAACGGTATGGTACACAGTAAACGCAAGACACTATGGAACACTTCCTCTCTAGGCACAGGGCACTATCGATTCGGCGGGGGTAATAGGAAAGGGCAGGACTTAAAAAGGATCAGTGCCCGGTGAAAACCAATCACCAACGCTCTGTCCCTTTAAACTTAGTTGCAGTACCACGCCCGGCCGGGAATAGGAGCGTGGCGAGGTACGTGTTGGACACTGCGGAAGTGCGGGTGTGCCCGCGACCTGATACGGGGGTCGTGAGGACACCCGTTACAGAATGATTACAATTCTAAAATGAAGTATCTTGAGAATTTTATTATTTAGCATTTTGGCAATTTTATATTTTAATTGATGAAAACGCCTTTTTTATACCGCTTGGATGATATTTAACTGAATGTCAATTTATTTTTCTGCCGTGTCACTAAGTGATCTCTACTATAAGTTTTGTCATTTGTAAAAATGTCTTTAAAGTTCAAAATAAGTTGTATAAAAAAAGCAAAATATCTAGTTATCCTATCAAGTCTGATCCAATCATTCCATTTTCGTCCTCTCCTTGGATCAGCGGTATTTTCTATGTTATGTCTGTTTTCTGTTATTTGTGTTTGTTTGCATGGTAACTACTCAAGATCTTAGTATGTCAGCTGACCTCTTTGAGCACCTGGAGCTCGTTAGTGTTGCTACCCTTAAACTCTGTAAAGCTCAGTTAGACTGGCAATGAGATTGCAGAGTATACTGTAAGATCTTTTGTTTGGTCCTGATATGTTATGCTATTTTTATTTGAAGTCTGTTGTTTAGTCCAGTTTTAGTATATCATTGTTTCTTGTTTATGAGCTGTTTGGACAAATTCTAGAGTTCACTAGTCCCTTATGAATATCATTTTGTTGTTTGTGTTGTTCCTGAAATATGAAATATGGAAAACATAAATATAAAAAATCATAATCTCAATCTTATTTCCTTTGGGTCCCCAATATTTCTTTGTGCTTAGTGGAAATAGTCCCTCATGGAAGCAAACCAGCTGGTGACTGGTACATCTCCTGTAGTGATGTCACTATAGTTAACTATAGTGTTAACAGATGTGGCTGGGGAAAGATAACAAAGAAATGTGTAAACGTCAGAGGTAGTGGATCCTCTGGACCACCACAAGCAATGGTAAAAGCCATGCCAGGGAGCGGAATCTAAGTAGGTCTGGTTTTCACCAGAGTCCTCCACAAAGCGGGATGGATTTGCTGCAGTGGAGTACTACCAGGTCGCTACCCCTGACGTGACTTGCTTGTGGTGGTGGCCAAGATGCAGCGTGGTACAAAATCGTGACAGGCAGAAAGGTCGAGGGATGGAGGCAAACGGTATGGTACACAGTAAATGCAAGACACTATGGGACGCTTCCTCTCTAGGCACAGGGCACTATCGATTCGACGGGGGTAATAGGAAACGGCAGGACTTAAATAGGATCAGTGCCCGGTGAAAACCAATCACCAACGCTCTGTCCCTTTAAACTTAGTTGCAGTACCACGCCCGGCCGGGAATAGGAGCGTGGCGAGGTACGTTTTGGACACTGCGGAAGTGCGGGTGTGCCCGCGACCTGATACGGGGGTCGTGAGGACACCCGTTACAGAATGATTACAATTCTAAAATGAAGTATCTTGAGAATTTTATTATTTAGCATTTTGGCAATTTTATATTTTAATTGATGAAAACGCCTTTTTGATACCGCTTGGATGATATTTAACTGAATGTCAATTTATTTTTCTGCCGTGTCACTAAGTGATCTCTACTATAAGTTTTGTCATTTGTAAAAATGTCTTTAAAGTTCAAAATAAGTTGTATAAAAAAAGCAAAATATCTAGTTATCCTATCAAGTCTTAAATACACATACAGTGGCATTTGTCAAAAGCTAAAACATTTTCGTTGCCATGTAACTGGTCATGTTCTTAACACTATATTACAGAGATTTGCTGACATTTATCCATTTACAACCATTCATGAAATGATTTGTTAGACTACTTTGGACCAGTGTACATCTATTTATTTAATAAAAAGATAAAAAAAAGACTGGTTTCAAGGAATGTTTATTTAAATAGTCTTTTTTCTGTTGTTTCTGTGTTTTTATTATTTTTTTCCAGTGTTAGTAATGGAGGCATCTGATAGATACCTCTCCATTACTAACACTGTGGCTTGGTGTCAGCCAGCTCAGTTTCTCATCACCATGAGGCTGACACTAACTCACTGTCACTAACTCCAACGCACCAGGTGTACTAGGAAGTGCCATGTTCCGTCAGAAGTTGGGCCATGTAATGTAATGGTCTAGTAATGGTTTTACTGCAGGTTGGTATTTTTAGGATGGGAAGGAGCCAATATCCATGGACCTACCCATTCTTAAAGTATCAGACTACAGTTGCCATTTTTACTTTTGATGTTTTTGAAAAACGGGGGTGGTGGGGTAGGGGTCATGTTTTTTTTTTCAATTTATTCTTTCTTGACTTTTAATAAACAAGGATAAAAACAAAATGATGTGGGGTTTTTCCCATTTTTTATAATCAGCAAAGGTAAAACTGGCACCTGCAGACTGATACTATTAAGATGGGAAGGTCTATGAATAATGGTCCTTTCCCACCCTAAAAATGCCAGAGTGGATCATCACATCAGATGGTTCACCTTCTGATGGTAATCTGACTCTTCCTAGTACCCCTGGAAAGTTGGGTACTGAGGTAATAGTGACAGGGAGTTAGTGTCAGCCTTGTGGTGATGACAAACACAGCTGGCTGACACCAAATTCCAGCGATAGTGATGAAGAGACATGTGTAAGATGCCTACATTATTAAAACTGGATAAGAAAGTAAAAAAAAAAAAACAGAATAACAGAAAAAAACTATTTATTTAAATAAACACTCCACACCCCCAGCCCTCATTGATATTTTTACTAATGAAGTAGATACAACACTGTTTTAACATAATCTAATGAATCCGATGTCCAAATGAATCCGAAATCCAAAGGAGGGAACCTATAGAAAAATAGAAACACTACAAAACACATTAGTTCTAAACTCCATCCCATACACTCCTTGAAGGTCATGGATAATCTTCTGGGGGTGCAGAGTACAGGCCACAGCCGCACTACAGTCTCTGGGGTTGGTCCTCTGTCTCTCCGGAGGAGATTGTGCCTGTAAGCTTTGGCCTGCACCCCCACTCCTGCCTCTGCCCCCTACCATTGTGTTATCGGACATAGTACCAAGACAAAATACAACCCTCTTCTAACATTCTACAGCTCCCTCTCCACTGCGTATCGCCCCAAAGCCCTCCCTACTCAACTTATCAAATGAGTAGGGAGGTGCTGGAAAAGTGAGATATTTGTGTAGTTAATCCTGCAGGGTTGAGTTGGGGCCAAGAGAAGTTGTCATGAGGATCTGGAGAGGAAGGAGAAAGGGAAAGAGAACAACTCCCATCAGAGAAGATGTCACCTGTGAGTCACTGGATGTTACTGTCTGCAGAGTTCTGCATACAACTGGTATCTATCCCTATATGATCATTGTATGGCAGAAATATATATCTGAAGAGTGCCTGTGCACAACTGGTATGTACCACTATAGGATTACTATATGGTGGCAATGGTGGACGACGGTCCTTACACTACTAAAGTGCTGGGGCTGTCCGGTGGAAAGAAGTGTCAAACAGTCCAAGTTATCAACAGTAGAGAAATGCAAGACCACAAATCAGAAACCAAAGAGAGAATCCAGTAAACAATCCAAGGGGTCAGAATAATAGTCAGGAGCAGGGTACCAAATTAGAAAGCAAGCTGAAGTCAGGAAAACACACCAAGGTCAGGTAAACGGAAGAAGCAAGCTAGCAAACACAGGTAGGTAAGACAAGCCAGGAAATATCACAGGCACAGAGGACAAATACCAGGAGGTTTAAATGGGTCGTGGTCATGATGTGTCGTATTATTCAGTCACCATTTGGGGGTGATATGTGGTCATGATATTGTAGTATTATTTGATCTTTGTGTAGTGGTATCATCTACAATATTTGTCTGGTTTGCTCAGTAACATATTGGTATTTTGTGGTCACTGTACAACCATTATTTAGAGGTATCATCCATAGAACATTGTCTTAGAGATATTTGTATGGATTTTTGTATATACGTTATCTTATATAAATACAGTACATATTTATAGACCCCTATAATGCCACTGTTGTGTTGGCCCGGGTCTGCTGGAGGAAGCTGGGCATGATTCTCTTAGGTGAGGAGTAGTTGAAGGTGTGTCCTGGTGCAATGTCAGGTGTTTAGGCGTGTTTAGAGGCATGTCCTGGTGTGATGTCATGTGTTTGGGAATGGTAATAAGCATGTCCTGGTGTGATGTCATGTTTTGGGGCGTGTTTTGAGGCATGTCCTGGTGTAATGCCTTGTGTTTGGATTTGGTTAGAAGCATGTTCTGGTGTGATGTCATGTGTTTGGGCATGGTTGAAAGCATGTCTTGGTGTGATGGCATGTGTTTGGGCTTGGTTGGAAGCATGTCCTGGTGTAACGTCATGTGTTCAGGCGTGATCCAGAAAAGAAGGAACGGAGCTTTAGAAAGTGAGGAAAGTGCCAGATTACACTGCCCCAGGTCCGCGGGATATGCTGCAGTTCACAGTATACTAAGGACTATCTTCAACTATGGTGGTTTCATAACGGTCCTACCACAAAATTTTAAAAATTGCAACAAAAAAGGCTTAATTTTTAGAAAATTGTGTCAAATCATGGTTCAATTGCGACCTTTTTGCTGCAATTTTTGGTACATCGTGGAAAAATTGCACCTTTGACAAAAAATTACAGTAAAACTGCAATAACCATACCTACACTAAATACTCAGACTTTTTTCCATACATGATGGCATTATCACTATTTTGCTGTGATTCACAATAAATGGTACCATTTTGTTGCTGTTTTCCAAAAAATGTTCTTAGATGTGTATGTATACATGTGTACTTAGGTGTGTGCATTCATGGTTATATATACGTGCATTCTTAGGGGTGTGTATGTATCATTATGCATACTTGCATTCTTAGGTTTATGTATGTATTGTTATGCGTTCTCAGGAGTGTGCATGTATGATCATGTAGACATGCGTTCTTACGGGTGCATGTATGGATATGTATATATATGTTCTTAAGTAAGTGTAGGTATGGTTTTGTTAATGTATGTTCTTAGGTGTGAGACACAGGTCCGTTGACAGAACCCTTAAAAGGTTTTTGGTCTAACAAAGTGGCTATTCAAAGCAAATTAGAGGAACACTACCCTCAAACTTTTTTTTTTCACATATTGACAAGCAATAGGTGACCGTTTTTGTTTTAATTGGGTAGTTGGGTTTTTTTACATAATTTTTTTAAGTTCCCCTCTGTACATTACTTTCCCTGACTACCCCTTTGTGAGCTCCGATAGCACATAAGGGAGAAGATTGCTTGATGGTCCTTCTCTCTGGTCGACTCTGGTCTGAGAAGCTTATCACACCGGTCAGTTTCTTCAGTCCTTAGTGGAAAAAGTTCTGCAAGGATATGAACTCAAAAAAGAACAGGTCCTTGCAATTGTAACTGACAATGCTTCAAATATGATAAGTACAATTAAACTGATGAATGAGAATAATGAAGGTGAGCCACAGCTAGAAAAAAACTTTAGATTCAATATGTGTGAGATGGGAGGCCATAGTTCTGTTGCTGTAACTGTGGAACAAACAGATATTACCACAGAAGAACAGCAAAATTATACTTTAATATTAGATCTTGTTGAAGCTGCTTCAAAACTCTCTTATTCATCACATGCGCTGTAATGTGCACATGCAGCTGGCAATAAGAGACCGTCTGCAAGAGGGACATGCTGGAACTCAGATTGGCAATGTGAGGAAATTGGTTATTACTGCCGGAACCCCTAAAATTGATTCCATCTTGAAGAGATGTTTTGGGAAAGGGGCAAGTTTAGATCAGTGGGGCAGTATCTATTTAATGACTGAGCAATTGGTTGAACTGAAACCCTTTTTTATAGACATGGCCAATCTTCAGGTAACATCAAATGAAGGTCAATGGACACAGGTGGCTGAATTAAAAGAATTGCTTCATCATCTGTTTACAGTGACTAAGTGATTGCAAGCTGAGGATTTAACTCCTGGAATTTTCATGAAGGAGTAGAAGAACTTGCTGTTTTGCCTGTCCCATAGAGCAGGTTTAATCGCAGATGGCATTGCTGCTTCAATAAAACGGAGAGAGACATTGTTATTAGATAATAAAAAAAATTTTGACAGCTGTTTATGTGGATCCAAGTCATTCTATATTGCTGGATGATCAACAGCTTACTAAAGGAATATAATCTCTGACTGACGTAGCAGTTAGGATGAGTGGGCTACAGGACTGCCAAGAGCAAGATGAAAATGGATCTTGCAGATGCTACTGCTACCATATCTTCAGCCTCATCAGATGAGGAGTTCAATTTTGAAAAGTATTTGGATGGGATGAAGCAGGCAAAGCGTTACCACAGATTGATAGCAAACAGATTGACCAGATTTCAGCAAAATTTTTCACTTGCTCTCAAAGAAGTAGAAGAGTTCAGCCGTTCATCTAAATTGACTGCATGAGGCAATTCCTTTATACCTTGAAATTGTTAGGGTATGTCCACATGGCTGATTTTGATGGTTTACAGAGGGGGTTTTGGAGCATTTCTGCTCCAAAAACAGCATAAAAAAGCCTTCAAAACGCCCCCAGTTTATTTTCATTGATGCCTATGTTAAACAGCGTTGTAGTTCATACACGATGAGGTTTTTACACACATTTTAGTAGCTTCTTTGGAAGCTGTTTTGGGCACTGAAAAAGAAGTGTCATGTCAATTCTTCAAGCATTTACACCACTCAAAGTCCCCATCGGAATCAATGGAAAGCTTCAAAACCTCGGTGCGTTTTTAAACCCGTGGCACGGTGCATTTTCCAGGGCGGTTTTTGCCCTGCTTATTGGTTGTATGGGTGGAAACAGTGTTGAAAACCTCATCCAAAACCTCTTAAAAACCTCATCCAAAATTTCAGCAAAACCTAGTCAAAAACCTCTTCTGAAGCGTGTTTCAGGCGAGGTTTTGATGCTGTTTTGGGTATAATAATCAGCATCCAAACAGCGTCCATATAAGCCGTATGAACATACACTTAAAGATGTTGTCCATGTGGTCACTGCTTTGCTACCAACCCAAGTCAGTGTAGAGAGGCTGTTCTCTAGCCTGGAAATAATGAGATCAGATTTGAAGATCTGATTGAGGCAATACTATTTCTCAGAAAGGGAAGATCTCTCTTTAAGGAGAGCACCGAACGAACGGCTTGTAGAGTTTTTGTTTGCCTTTTCGCCCTCTACTTAGCATCTGCATATCACAAGGCATTATGGGAAAGGGGCTGAGAGGCCCACAGCGCCCTCTGTTGGTTGTAACAAATCCTCAATTTGCTTTTGACCCACCGAGTCTTGAGAAAGCAAAAAGGATTTTTTAGCCAAGCCAGTATCTTTCATCTACAGACAACGCTGTTTCTCAGAACAAATTCATAGACTCCACAAATGTTATTCATGATGTTTTTTTTGAGAACTGGTTATCCCACTTACTGCAGCATTTTTGCATATTTGCATTTTATTAAAGTTTTTTTTTTGTTCTAAAGTTGTTTCCTATAAATATATTTTATGTTCTACCTAAATAGCTCGATTTTTGTACCATAAGGTGATAAAAAGCCTAAAGTTAATATTTTACTATAGTAATGTTATCACTTAAACATGTGCCATGTTTAAGGGAGTCAGAGTGGGAATGGGAGTCGGAGCTTTGGTTTACCAAATCCACAGCTCTGCTTTTTAGATTGTTTTAGATGCCCTAATTTCAACAGATAAGTCTTGGTAAATTGCCATTAGGTGCCCTTTGACAACATGGTATATATAAACTTTGCAGTTTAGAAGTTTATCAAGTTGTACCTTATATATATATAAACCCCTTAATGCACCATAACAGACTGGAATATCCTCTGAATACATGATGTCACAAGTCAAAATATACCAAGTAGTCTCAAAAATATGGGAATCTAGTAAGAGAACAAAGAGTGACTTTTAATAACTATATTTACTATTTTGCCATAGGCAAACTTAAACTCTATCAGTTCTTAGTCTATAAAGCACTAAAACGTAACTTTTATTATATACAACACTTAACCTCTATAACACACTTTCAAAAAAACCTGATTTCTAACCTCTTAACTCCTTTTCTATTTTCAAATCTGGTGGAACACCACCTATTATATCAACAGGGAAACCCTACAGATATAGCGATTTGCTGCAAACAGGAATCTAAAAACATCTTACTTGGGCAATCATCCCTAATCTGTGTTATCTGCTGCAGAGGGTTTCACAAGGAAACCTATATATGCGTCATGCCCATCAGATTAGGGATGATTGCCCAAGTCAGATGTTTTTGGATTCCTTTTTTCAGTTAGCAAATCACTGTATATATAGGGTTTCCCTGTTGATACAATAGGTGGTGTTCCACCAGATTTGAAAATAGAAAAGGAGTTATTCTTTCACAATTAGAAAGGGATACATTTATGAGACAAATTGAGAGGTTAGAAATCAGGTTTTTAAAAAGTGTGTTATAGAGGTTAAGTGTTGTATATAATAAAAGTTAAGTTTTAGTGCTTTATAGACTGAGAACTGATAGAGTTTAAGTTTAAGTAAAACTACTAAAGTAGAGTTAAGTTTATTAAGGTCAACCATATTAATATCATAAATAATTTAACTTATTAAAAGTTTGAGAATCATACAGAATATACAAAATTGACCAGTCCACCCAAAATTAGTTGCGAGACAAACCCCCTCTAATAAATCATTGTGACTCAAAGAACAAAATATATTTGGTGGAAGGGACACTGCCTTTTGTCTTTTTACAAGTAGTCTGAACAATACCAGGAGTGACTCCTTAAATCTCCCTGGGTTTCCCGCATCTGATATCCAGGATCCAATGCGCAGCTTTCCTTCCCGAATCTGCCCAGCTATGGAAAGCTCCTTCCAAAACCAAAGGATGCATCAATTCTGCACAGAAACAGCCTGCCCATCCAGAACCAAAGGAAACAGCAGACAGCAAGTCAGAGGTGAAAAATTGTGTGGGAGAGAAAGACAAAGGCCACAAAACCAATACACCACACCAATACATTGAACCAAGTGTATACGTGACAGAGAAACCATGTGTTCCCCCAATTTATGGAATGAGGGGTCCTTGTCCAAGCCATTTACCTACTTATGTACTATGGTCATGTCTATTCATGTGACCTGCTTGCAGAGTTCATATGGGTTGCCATTGCAACTGGGGGCCTAAGAATGATCCATACTTATAAGTCAGTTATAAGAGCACTTTTTAGTTTAACAGTAATGCTTTGAAATACTTAAGTATTTAGTAATACCAAAAATTATGACAAGCAATAGACTAAATTTTATCTAAAAGAGTCCATGTTTGGCACACAGAGTCCTATTGTTGCATACAGGAGCATACACTTCTAAATTGATGTGGGCCCCTGATTGCATTGACTGTGGAAGCCATTATTTGTTGTGAGCTGTATAACTCTTGTGTCAGGATGATGTATATAAAAGTGCTAAGTTATAATGATGATCCTACATTCAAAGAGTAAATGTACCGAGCAGCCTGAAGCAAGGGTGGTTACCTAGGCAAGTAGGGTGTGGCCATAGGGTATAAATATAGGTGCCCAAATGAGAGGAGAGTGTGTGAGATTACACAACCAAGTGGTACAGACCTGGACATATATCGGCTATGGTCCAGAGACAGTTTCCATGCCTCTCTGACCCCTTAAGGACCCTGGACGTATGAGTACGTCCCAGCGTCCCTAATGGGCATTGCAGAGGGATCGCTCCGCGACCCCCCCGCACAGCCGCTAACACCCGGCCGTTACAGTGCGAACGGGCAGCGTCGCCCGCCCGCGCTGTTTAACCCTTCAGATGCTGCGGCAAAGATGGCCGCGGCATCTGAATGAATGAAGATCAGTGCCACGCACCGATCTTCAGGGAGATCGGCATCGCCGCAGCATGGCAGCGGGGACATGGCAGCAGGGAGCCCTGTGAACGCTCCCATCATTGCCATGTCCTGATTTGCCCCACTTCCGGCCGCAGACAGGAAGTGGGGAAACCGGCATCTGGGTACAGTCTAATGCATTGTCTAAAGTTCACCAAGACTTAGTGTAGACATTGTAGTGGAATATCTTTATTATTAACAGTTTGCTATTGAAATATTTCCTGGATATTGGGCAGCCTGAACTTATATTGGATACACATCATTTCTTGTAATACAGGTCTCTTTGTTAGCTGCAAAACTCACTTTTTATTATCGTATACATTTTTAGATGGTGTTCTTTTTCAATTTTACCATTACACCGTGACGGGTTTATAATCCACCTTGCAGTTAAATTACAATACAGCAATCTTGTAGTCAGCACAGGTTGTTTGTTGCCAAAAAATACCGTTGTATCGTACGAAAACATCACAGTTACGTGTTTTTGACTTTTGCGCACCCAGCATTGTTCATTGACGCAGCATCCAGTAAATCTTAAAAAACAGAATTCTATATTCACCACAGGTGAATTGAAAGGGGGCAAAAAATATCGTTTATTATACCAAAAACATAACCAGTTACGTGTTTTTTGAGTTTGCGCACCCAGCATTGTTCATTGAGTAGCATTACGTAATTTTTTAAACAGCAATTCTATTTTTCACACGGGTTTGATATTGAAAGGTGCAAAAAATACGTTTATTATATCAAAAAAACAGTTACGTGTTTTTTGACTTTTGCACACCCGGGCATTGTTCATTGACGCAGATCTACGTTAAAATCTTAAAACACATTTCTATATTCACCACAGGTGAATTGAAGGTGCAAAAAATATGTTTATTATACCAAAAAATAACAGTTACTTGTTTTTTGAATTTGCGCACCAGCATTGTTCATTGACGCAGCATTCTACGTAAATCTTAAAACAGCAATTCTATATTCACCACAGGTGAATTGAAAGGTGCAAAAAAATACCGTTTATTATTATTCAAAACTTTAACAGTTAGTGTTTTTTGACTTTTGCACACCGCATTGTTCATTGACGCAGCTTCTACGTAAATTTTTAAAACAGCAATTTTATTCACCACAGGTGAATTGAAAGGTGCAAAAAATTATCGTTTATTTTACAAAACATAAACGTTACGTGTTTTTGACTTTTGCAACCAGCATTGTTCATTGACGCGCATCTATGTAAATCTTTAAAACGCAATTCTATATTCCCCACAGGTGAATTGAAAGGTGCAAAAAATACGTTTTTTATCAAAATAACGTTACATGTTTTTTGACTTTTGCACACCCAGCATTGTTCATTGACGCTAAGCATTTTACATAAATCTTAAAACAGCAATTCTATAGTCACCACAGGTGAATTGAAAGTGCAAAAAATTTACCATTTATTATACCAAAACATAACAGTTACGTGTTTTTTGAGTTTTGCGCCCCAGCATTGTTCATTGACGCAGCATTACGTAAAATCTTAAAAAAAGCAATTCTATAGTCACCACAGGTGAATTGAAAGGTGCAAAAAATACAGTGTATTATACGAAAACATAACAGATAAAGACATAACAGACTCCTTTTCCGGCATTTTTAATTGGGGGTCAGACAGGTTTAATGGTCATTCTGCGGTCCAGGACAGGTATAGTCAATGTCCAGTGAAACTAAAATGGTGGTTGAAAGACTCCTTTTTGCGGCACTTTTTAAATCTGGGGGTCATGCAGGTTTGGGGCTCATGCTGCGTTCCAGGACAGGGATATTCAATGTCCAGTTCAAATAACATGATGGTTCAAATCATACTGCCTTCTGGCACTTTTTAATTTGTGGGTGATGCAGGTTTAAGGGTCAGGCTGTGGTACAAGACAGGGATAGTGAATGGTCTGTGACTTTTTTTCTGTGACTTTTTATAACCTAAGTGTGTTGCCTAAGATGTAGCACGTATCCATTTGACTGTTGTGGATGTTAATTTCAGCTTCTCCAGCCTTGTTTGGGTGTAATAATGAAGGTGTTGTTGCTCTCCCATAGACTTTAATGGTAATCGCTCATAATCGACGCTCACTATCGAAAAACCTTATCGATAGCGGCCGACTATCGCTCGATCTCGATAGCCAACGCAATCGCTCAACACTACTCCTGGTACCATAATAGTCATAGTCCAGCTATACAGAACATTTCAGAGCAGATTTAAATGCATTTCAGAGTTTATGTTGATGTTTCATTGCACACACATAACAAATAATTAAAGAGATGATCCAGTTGAAAATTGTATTAGATTTTTGAAAATAAAAGTTATCCTCAGCTCTCTCCTCACCTTGGATCCAGCGCTGCACTCCCCTTACTCTCTACAGGACTTCTGTTTT
The DNA here is from genome assembly GCA_025379985.1 of Phyllomedusa bahiana. Classification (NCBI taxonomy): domain Eukaryota; kingdom Metazoa; phylum Chordata; class Amphibia; order Anura; family Hylidae; genus Phyllomedusa; species Phyllomedusa bahiana. The sequence continues at coordinate 54,470 of JAODAL010008122.1, read as the reverse complement.
CTTCTCACCTTGGTTCTAATAGGACATCACCACTGCAGGCACTGATTGGCTGCAGCGATCATGTTCAGAAGTAAGCAATCCAAATGGTGATACCAGCCACTGACATGTGATTGCTGTAGCCAGGGTCGGGACAAGACAATTTGGTGCCCTAGGCAAATGGGTAAAATGGCGCCCCCAACCTCCCCCCACCGACCCGTTATAAAAAAAAATATTAAAAATTCTAATCCCCCAATTTGCCATTTTACAAATCAAAAAAATAAAATTAAAAAAAGTTACACATAATTGGTATCACCATATACAATCCAATTTTATTAATAAAAAATCTTCCCCTGTATGCTGAACACCGGATAAAAAAAAAAATTTTTTAAGCAAAATTTAGGATTTTTGTTCATTTAAAACTCCTAAAATTGTAGAAAAGTGATAAAAAAGTCACATGTATCCCAAAATGCTGCCAATAAAAAGTACCATCGCCTGTAAAAAATGCCCCCCACCAGGTCCAGGGGAAAACAAAAAAAAAGTTATGGTAAAAATTTTAAAGAGGAAGTGTTTTTTTTTTTTTACGTGCTAAAAATCATAAAAAACCCTACATTTTTGGGTATTGCCGACTTGAATCAACCTGCGGAAATAGAGAAACATTTATACCAAGAGAAATTGTGTAAAAAAAAAAAAACAAAAACGCAAACAGGTCCCAAGTTGTTTTTTTTTCCCACATTTACCCCAATAAAATTTTTTTTGCAGTTTCCAGTAAATTCTGTGGTACAATGAATGCACCATTAAAAAGTACATTTGTCCAACAAAATAAAAGCTCTAAAATATTTTGTACGGTAGTGAAAAATTAAAAAAAGTTTGGAGGGAAGGAAAAAAAAAAAAAAGGGCATGTTATTTTTTGACCGGCTGTCAGGAAGGGGTTAAGATTTATTTTTTTGGCAGAGTTGTGGAATGGGGGCAGCGTGACTGCGTGATGGTGAAATTTTAGGACCGGGGCCCAAACTGCAACCCAAAACCTACTTTTTATCCAAAGTGCCAAAACAATTTTAAGTAATTTTTGAGATGATGTCTCTGTTACCCTAGAAAAAAATCAGAGCGCGTTTTTTTTTTTTAGTGCAGTAAAGGGAAAAAAAGCTGAGTCTTATTGGTTCCATTTTGATTTGGGCGTGGGTAACAAAGAGACTTTGGCTATGTTCACCGCGCTGCAATTCATCATGTGTTCGGGACCCCGTGTGATTGCGCGTACTCCTGTTATGCGGGGGTGGGGGGGGGGAGGGGTTTGGGGCCCACCAGCCCCTAGACTGTCATTTCTAAATTGCTGTCACTTATCTCCCGTGGTGACAGTCGATCGTTATTGTAGGCGGGGGCGAGAGGGTAAAACTATAGCTCTCTGAGAGCTATGGATTACCGTAATGTGGGGGCATTTCCCCCCTTTTTCAGCACAGTAGCTGCAAATATGCTCCCCAAAATTAAAACCCTGTGAGCATTGGAAGACATTTTAGGGTTTTATGTTATTGCACAGGGGGTTTTTCGTATTTTAAAAGTGATTTGTTTTTTTATTATTATATATATACACACACACATACATACACACACACACAGTGCATGTGTATATGTATAGAGAGGTGTATATATAAGGGGAAGGGTTCCAGTGAGTGTATATTCCTTCAGCCTGCCTGCTCTCTGAATGTGGAGCACTCCAGCTTTGTCCGGCCAACAGAGAGTTAACAGAGGGCATAGCTGGAGAAGCCACACTGGGGAGGGGAGGGGTGTTGCAGGGCTCATTGTGAACTGAAGACTCCTCTCCTATCTCACTGCTTATCAGGAGAGGTGTCATCAATTCACAAAGAATGATCAGTTCAGCTCACAGTTCAGGAGGACAGCAGCACTCGCAGGCTCCGCTCCGGCTGCCTCTCTCCACCTGTCCTGAAGAATGGATTTGAATTGTGCTCTGCCGCCCACCTTCTCTCTGATGCCAGAGAGGAGTTGAAGGGGGGCGGCACCTGGAGCGACTGTTTCCTACTCTCCCTGCATGTTTGTGCTCACCACCGCTGCTGCACATGGAAGGGCTGTAATGAGCAGGACAGAAGACGGGCCGCGCGCAGTGGAGGCAGGGTCAGGATGGGTAATGTGGGTGGCGTCAGCAGCAGACACTGACTAAGTGCAAAAGGTCAGTGGCTGCTGATTAGTGACTGGAGCGCTGCGCTGCGTCCTCTTCATCAAGAAATCCATCAGTGTTTAGTTTATTTAGGCCCCGCGCAAAAGCTAACTGCGCCCCCCCTTCTTACAGGCAGAGGTGGCACCCTAGGCTATCGCCTACCTCCGCCTACCCATAGTCCCGGCCCAGGCTGTAGCCAACCAGTGGCTGCAGTGGTGACGTTCCCTTGCAATCAAAACCAGAAGAAAACAGATTGGCGAAGAGGACAGTGCAGTTCTAGAAAGGAGAGATGGGTATATATATATTTTTTTTTTTTCAAATGGGCACTAGTATACCAAAAATAAAATTTTGTACTAGACAAATCCTTTAATAGCAACATGGGTGGGGGCGTGGCCTAGCTGTTAATAGCAGCATTGGTGTAACTACAAGAAAAACAAGCATACAAAGATATAATCTGCTGTTAAGCAGCTAAGGGAGCCAACTCCATGCAGAAATGAGGTGCAGCTAGCAATGATTGTGAATAATATTGTGAATGATAAATAGGGGCATTGGAAATTGTGATTGTGATTGCCATGAGACCAAGTAAAGAATGAAAAAACTCAGAACAGGTTGGAGACAAAATAATCACAAAAACCACACCTCCGACCTCTTATTTATGCCTAACGGTATGTTCACATAACTTTTTTTTTTTACATGACGCAAGTTTGACAGTTGTGTTGAAAAAATGTACACCACGGTTACAAATGTGAACATTACCTATTCCCATTGAAAACTATGGGATGGGTGATACACAGTTTTGATGCATTTTTCAATACACACGAAAATTGCGCAATGTACACATAAACATATACTTAAACATAATTTTTTTTCTATATCACTATGGTTCCTGCGGGGAGGAAGCACTGAAATAAAGAATATAACATGGAACCTTCAGGGAGCACGTTTGAGCTCAGGCCGATCTCCTTAGCTATATACTGACGGAAGACCAGGCGTCAGTAATATCAAAGGGACTAGGATTTTTACCAACTAATATATTTCATGTGTATGGTACATTGTTGGACTTAAACAGAGTTGCTGGTCTTTTGACATTAGAAAACAATTTTTCAATTTTGAATGAGAACAATCAAGAAAGATCAAAACAACAGGAAGTGGGAGAACAACTGAGTGCCTACAACATATATGTCCTTCCAAGAACTGTGCATAGTCACAGTACTTAGATCTTCGGAAAGGGAGTTGAGACCAGAAACTATGGGAGTAACAGAATTTCATGTGGGAAACCCAGACTTTTATCTGGCAAAGTCCTGGCCATCTACAATGGATACATTTCATAAAAAATAGAAGAGGAACTAATTGCCTTACATAATGATACTATCATGAACAATACAGGTAGAAATAATTTAATTAGAAGGGAATATCTTACTATACAGGAATTGAAGGATACCAAAGATCTAACTATTTGAGCAGCAGATAATGGGGGAGCAATGGTTGCTCTAGATACAGAACTTTACAAAATGGAAAATGTAAGAAAATGTAAGAATTTTAGAACAGTCTGATACATACATTACATTAAAATGAAATCCCACTAAGCATCATAGTGTTATTATACAAAAAATCCTAAACAGAGTAGTAGATTTTGGGGTTTTGACTAGTGTTGAGCGATTTGCGTGCTATCGAGACGACTCGATAGTCGATAGTCCGGCCCGCTATCGATATAGGTTTGTTCGATTATGAGCATTGATTAATGCGCGGATGACCATCTAAGTCTATGGGAGAGCAACAACACCTTCATTATTAACACCCAAACAAGTCATGGATACAGCTGAAATTAACATCACAACAGTCAAATGGATACGTGCTACATCTTGGCAACACACCTTAAGGTTATAAAAGTCACAGAAAAAAATCAACAGACCATTTTACCTATCCCCGTCTTGTAGCACAGCCTGACCCTTAAACTCTGCAAAATCACCCCCAAAATTAAAAAGTTCCAGAAGGCAGTATGATTTGAAACCATCATTTTACTTGAACAGGACATTGAATATCCCTGACCTGGAACGCAGCATTGAGCCCCAAACCTGCATGACCCCCACATTTAAAAAGTGCCGGATTAAGGAGTCTTTCAACCACCATTTTAGTTTGAACTGGACATTGACTAAACCTGTCCTGGGCCACAGCATGAGCCCCAAACCTGCATGACCCCCCACATTTAAAAAGTGCCGTAAAAGGAGGCTTTCCAACCACCTTTTTAGTTTCATCACTGGACATGTGACCTATACCTGTCCTGGTCCACAGAATGATCCCCAAACCTGCATTACCCCCACATTAAAAAGTGCCGGAAAAAGGAGTCTTACAAACCACCATTTTAGTTTCACTGGAACAATGGACTATACCTGTCCCTGGGGGGGGGGGGGGGGGGGGGGGGGGGGGGGGGGGGAGGGGGGGGGGGGGAGGGGCCACAGCATGAGCCCCAAACCTGCATGACCCCCACTTTAAAAAGTTCCGGAAAAAGGAGTCTTTCAACCACCATTTTAGTTGAACAGGACATTGCCTATACCTGCCAGGGCCTACAGCATGACCCCAAACTGCATGACACCCCACATTTAAAAGTGCCGGAAAAAGGAGTCTTTCACCACCATATTAGTTGAACTGACATTGACTATACCTGTCCCTGGGCCACAGCATGAGCCCCAAACCTGCATGACCCCCACATTTAAAAAGTGTAGGAAAATGGAGTCATTCAACTACCATTTTAGTTTCACTGGAACATTGACTATACATGTCCTGGGCCACAGCATACCCAGGGGCCGGAATTACAGTGGGTGCGGTGAAATCCCATCTGCGTCAGTCATCTATTTCACAACAGGTAAAATGCCCTGAATGACGCAGCAACAAAACGAAAACTGTCGTGCGTGAAGCAGAGTGCCGGAAGCGAAGTGGTGAGAACTCCATCCTCCTCTGTACACAGTCAATACCTGGTAGCGTTGCCCCTCCGTAGAGTGTGGACCAATTGGAGCTTCAACTTGAAATACAGGTGGTTTAACGCTCCTGTTACACCCAGTGCCCTTTATCTGGCATTCTTTTTTCTCATTTTACCAACGTGCTGGAGGAAAATGTGTCCTCTCTCTGTACTTGTTCTCTGTCCCGTGCTTCCCATACTCCATGACCTTCTGAAAAAACTACATCTGGTCAAGTTTCCTGTAACTCCCTTGTACAATTCAGAGGAATTTTTTTTATAAACAGCTATTTTGTACATGCAAGTTTTTAGTACTTTAATTCTAGAAAACACATTTTTAAATAGGATGGAAATCCCACCATGTCCTTTGTTTCTTCTTCTCTTTTTTCATTGATATTAAATGTTGTCTCAATCAGGGAATTGATAGCTTGTTAAAGATCTTGCAAAAACAATCATTGTTGCAATATGTTGTCCATTAACAGTGTCCTACCTATTCCCTGTTTCTGACAGCACCTCACCCTTGAGCCACTCTTGACAATTGTGAAGAACAAATGTCCTGTTCTAGAAACAACATTTTTTAAATAGACCTGTAGTATAGCTGCATGTCCAACAGCAAAATGCCCCCAAGAAATTCAAATCATGACCCATGAGCCAATTGGTCAATTGTGAAAGAACAAATGTCCCTGTTAGAAACAACATTTATTATAATAGGACATGTATATTGCTGCATTTCAAAGCAGCATGACCCAAAAATTATAAAAATGACTTCTACAGCCACAGTTAAAAAATTTGGGAGGGAGAAATGCACACCTTAGAAGCCACATTTCAGTGTACAAAGGACCATAATTATAGCTGTAGTCTCACAGCAACATTGACCCCAAAAAATTATAAATAATGACTTCTCAGCCCTACTATAAAAATTGTGAGGGAGAAATGCCACTTAGAAGCCACATTTCTGTTTCCAAATTGACCCATGATTATTGCTGTATCTTTCACAGCAACATACCTCAAAACCATTGACACTGCGAAAACTTCCTTAGAAATAAAGTGAGTAAATGGAATACGTTGTTTGTCCATGAAACTTTGCTTCTTTTACAGTCCTCTCACAGCAAAACCAGCAAAATGAACTGTTGGGAAAAAGAATAAAAATTGCAGTAAGAAATGATCATTTTAAAAAAGTTTCAATAGGAGACCATTCTGTTTGAAAGGAATGTGAGAGTAGACTGGCAACTAATCGGTGACCTCGGCAATTGGGCCACAACCATCATCAAGGATCCCTGCCGATTCATCATGATGAAAGTCAAAACGATCCACATTATCTGTGAAGCCGATGCGTTTTGTCTGTATGACTCCTCCAGCTGTGCTGAATGTCCGCTCAGAATATGAATCTGGCTGCTGGCAGGACCAACTACCACAATGGCGTGACTAGCCAGCTCTGGCCATTGCGTCCATTTTGGATACCCAGAATCCTATTGGTCCTGAACACATGCAAAAAACACGGTGTTGAGACGCAGATAGTCGTGCACCATGATCTTAAGCTGATCTCTGTGTGTTGTGATGTGTACCCACCCTGGTCATTGCATGCGTTGGTGAGTGGATAAACAAAGAATGCCAGAGTCACCCATATAGGCTTCTGCCACCTTGCCTGCTGCTGCCGCTACGCTACTGTCCACTCTATCTGCTGTCCACGTCGCTGATGTTGTTCCACCGTGACATTTTGGGAACGTGAAGCAGACGCACATATTTCCTCCAAGTTGATCAATCAGCACAGGTCTCCATTTTCCTGCATTTTACTCTCTTATTTGGTGGGTTGAAGGAAAGTACTGATTTTTTGGTTTTGTACCGGGATCCATGAGGGTGGCCCCCATAACTGTTGTTCATTTTGATGGCCTTAATGCGCGATCATGTTTGGAAGGAAATGAGCCAACCCAGCACTCATGTGAGATGATGGACGCCCTTGATTCCCAAGCCTACGGTTCGAGGGCACTAGCACACTGATCTTCCTCATCTTCCTTCCCTCCGCCTCAAAGTCGCAGCCAACCTCTTCCAAGAAAGGCAAAGGGACGTCCGGTAACATCGTTGTCTAGTGAATACCTCCTCCTCCTCCTCTCCTCCGCTGCCATCGCGGCACAGCTGCAACACAGCCCTGGACTGCCTGAAGATATGCACCCTGAGAGCTGAAGCGCCAACCTTCGCCTACTCAGGAACCCAACCACTGCCTAATGAAGACCAAAGAAATTGTGAAACTTTTCGGGCCCTGAGGATTTGATTTGACGGAGAGAAAAGGCTCCGTTTCCGCATCTGTGTCCGTCCTCCTCCTCCGTCGCTGGCCGGGACCTGTTGTTTCAGAGTGTCCAACGATCGTTCCAGAACTAAGAACACCACAATGCTCATGCTGACAAGGGCATTGGTCCGCACTGACCATTTTGTGGCTTCTCAAAACAGGCAAGGATGGTGGCAGAGCTCCTTTCACCTGCCTCCACTCTCGTGATCAACACCCGAGGTCCGTACCGCTGCCTTGTCAGCCATGTGTCACTTCGTACTGCGTCATGCATTGCGCTTGCTGCCAACCAACGCTGGGAGCGCATGTGGAGATGAATTTCCAGCAGCGTGTTGCCACGTCAACAATGAACGGTGACGGGAGGCCGAGCTGACGCTGCAACCGCAGCCAGCCGGGACGAAGCAGGTGCGAACGGCGGAAGTGCGAACTCAACCTCTAGCCTTCTTTCAGCAGGTCAGTCCAGTACCCGGGTAGCTCCTTTAAAATTTCCCTGGACGACAAGGTTCATGACATGTGCCAGGCAAGGGATGTGCTCCAGCCTCGATCTTATGGCGCAGCAGATTTTCGGCCCTTATCGCACACCACCTGGCTGGACAAGTTCGTGTCCACCCACCAGCGCTCGGTCCCTCGTTGCTTAGAGCCTCTCCACCAGCCTCCTGACCTGTGTGTGGACGGTCTCCAAGCAGATTAATTTTCACAACGGCCTTGTGTCTCTTGGGGCACGTGATGCCACCAGAGGACCTTGGTGGTAAAGAGCCCTGCTCACCATCCCTGTGTTTTGAAGAGCGTGCGCCGATCCTGAGAGCCACCGTCACCCGCACCCCCAGATACATCCACCCGCTTCACCCAGTGATCCTGTCCACAGAGATATAGCGTAGCGGCCTTGGCCGTGCTTACAGTCCATGTGTCGATGCGGATCCCTTGATCATGTGAACTGTGGAGAGACATGTGCCAAGCTGAGGAAACGCTTGGTGGTGGCGGAGGAGGAGGAGGCGGAGACAAAGGGTGTGACAGTTGTGGTTTGGAGGAGCCCGGCGTCGGTCTGGCCTTTTTTGCCAAGTGTTCCTCATTTCAACTCATGCCATTCGCTGCATGTGACTAGACAATGTTGGTGGTGGTTAACCACTTAAGGTTCTTGCTTTACTTATGCGTTTACGCAAAGGCGGTAAATATGACATCGCTGGGTGAATCAGAGGCTTGCTCAAGAGAAGGCCCAGGCTTGATAGGTCCTGGGACCTTTTGACGGCAATAAGCGAGGAGCGGGTTTGCGCTACCGTGCTGGCGGAAATCATATCAGCGGACTTCAGCGACCCAGCCCTCCGCATGCTCCCCCTTTTTGTGGCGGTGTGACCCGTTATTGACACTCTACCCCATCGACTTCCCTCCTCGTTCCACTGATGAAGCGCTCGCAAGAAAATATTCTGCGGAAGACCATGATGGATCCGCAATGTCGTCATCATCATCATCATCAACCACAGGTGACTTGGTCCGTCCTGAACTTTTCTTTTCTGCTGCATACAGAAGCTGCGGGTGCCTACAAGCAAGGGGCATCTGCAAGGTGGTTGCCGACCGCCCGGGATTTTTGCCGATTGACCGCTTCCTTCACCTCCTCTGATGGCACAGTAACTGGGCGTCAATAGCAGACTAAATCATCCTCTTGAATCTTTTAACATCCTTCTGACCCAAACCGCATTTAGTCCATCAAAGAGGTCCTTCAGACAATGGATTATCCACAGTGTGGGTACACGAGTTGACATTTGGGGCTGCTTCATGTTGGACGGATGCTGATGATGCTGATGACCGACATTTTGTGGCCGGGTGACTGCGAGGACAGGAGGTAAACTAGCTAGATGCATGTGCATAACCAACTGAAGGACAGATTGCGACGAAGTTCGTTTACTTTAATTTACAGGGCCCTGACCTCACTAGCGATGACAGGCCTACGTCGCTTGCAACTGAGACGATCCGCTGGTGCATGCGTGTTGTCGCCAGCACTGGAAGGAGCACCTTCTCTCGTATCCTCTACTCCATTGCTACCCCCCTCTTGCCCTCTCCCTTACCACCATGCATTTCGCTCCATATTTCAAGAAAAATTAAAAATTTGAGAAGGTATGGATTTATAGTTTTGGAAAGTCTCTATATTAAAAGACGTCAAATCAACAGCTATTTCTCAAATCCTCCTAATCAAAACAAAATTGCTGGATTCAAATTTAACTGAAGGTTCTATCAACAAATCTGGAACTGGGGCAAAAGTCCAAAAAACACGGTATCTGATATGTTTTGGTATAAATAAACGGTATTATTTGCACCTTTCAATCCACCTGTTGGTGAATTAGAATGCTGTTTTTAAGATTTTACGTAGATGCTGCGTCAATTAACATGCGGGTGTTTCAAAAGTCAAAAAACACTAACTGTTATGTTTTCGATATATATAAAGGTATTTTGTTTATGCACCCTTTCAATTCACCTGTGGTGAATATAGAATTCCCTGTTTAAGATTTACGTAGATGCTGCGTCAATGGATCAGTGCTGGGTGCGCAAAAGTCAAAAACACACGTAACTGTTATGTTTTTGATATATAAACTGTATTTTTTGCACCTTTCATTCACGCTGTGGTGAATATAGAATTGCTGTTTTAAAGATTTTACGTAGATGCTGCGTCAACACACACGTGACTTGGGTGCGGCAAAAGACTAAAAACACGTAACTGTTATGTTTTGATATAATAAACGGTATTTTTTTTGCAGCCGAGGTATAGAGCGCGCGATATCGCGCGCTGTGGTGAATATAGAATTGCTTTTATTTAAGATTTACGTAATGCTGCGTCTTGAACAGGAGCGGTGTAGGCAAAAGTCAAAAAACACGTAACTGTTATGTTTTTGAAATAATTAACGGTATTTTTTGCACCTTTCCAATTCACCTGTGGTGAATATAGAATTGCTGTTTTAAAGATTTACGTAGATGCTGCGTCAATGAACAGTGCTGGGTGTGCAAAAGTCCAAAAAACACGTAACTGTTTTATGTTTTTGATATAATAAACGGTATTTTTTGCACCTTTCAATTCTCCTGTGGATAATCTAGAAATGCTGTTTTAATATTTACGAAGATGCTTAGTCAATGAACAGTGCTGGGTGCGCAAAAGTCAAAAAACACTAACTGTTATGTTTTGAATATAATAAAACGGTATTTTTTTTGCACCTTTCAATTCACCTGTGGTGAATATAGAATGCTGTTTATAAGATTTACGTAGATGTCTGCGTCAATGAACAGTTCTGGGTGCGCAAAAGTTCAAAACACGTAACTGTTATGTTTTGATATAATAAACTATTTTTTGCACCTTTCAATTCACCTGTGTGAATATATGAATTGCTGTTTTAAGATTTACGTAGAATGCTGCTGTCAATGAACAGTGCTGGTGCGCAAAAGTCAAAAAACACGTAACTGTGATGTTTTCGTACGATCACGGTAATTTTGGCAACAAACAACTGTTCTGACTACAAGATTGCAGGATTGTAATTTAACTGCAAGGTGGAAATATCAACAGTCACAGGGTAATGGGTAAAAATTGAACACCTATCTGAAATGTATACTGAAAATAAAAGTGTGAGTTTTGGCAGCTAACAAAGAGACCTGCAGTTACTAGAAATGATGTTTATCCAATAAAGTTCAGGCTGGCCCAATACCAGGAAATATTTCAATAGCTAACTGTTCAATAATAAAAGATATTCCACTACAAGTCTTCACTAAGTCTTGGTGAACTTTATCCAGTTGTTCTTTTAATAGAATAGAGCTTAGTCTGTCTGTGTGCGCCCGCGTGGGCCCCCCCCCCCGCTCTCACCGTACCCGTGTAATTTACAGCGGTAATGCAGCTTTAAAAATTCTCTAGCTAACTACATAAAATTTCAAATCTCTAACTAACTAAATTGGAATGGGGGACAGGATCACAGCTAATAGTAGAGGTTTCTCTGTGTCAAGAAAAATACTAATTCCGCTGACTTGTTTGGCCACAGGCAGTGAGCGCTAGTTCCTATCCCTATGAGACGCTGAGAGACACTGAGGCTGAAAACAGGAAACGCGCTGTTCTATGTAAACGCAGGCATGTGATTTTTCCAGCCAATCGCTAACCATACACATCCCATTCATGACTACGCACGACAGACATCATCACCCTGCTCTATTATTCTGTAATCTGATTTGCTGGCCACCAAAATACAGGAAGGCGCCGAAAAAGGCGCGATCTTAATAAATAGATGATGCACAGAATTTAACCTTAATTATCGCATGATCTGGAAATTTCGATCACCATAAAAACCTTGCCCGATTTCAACTTTGTCGATAAAAATCGCTGCCAACACTACTTGTTGAATTTTGCTACAGGGAAAATGTATATATATTATTGGCGTTGAAAATGACGTTTCTTGGGACCCCACAGCTGACAAAACAACGCTTAATTAGACCCCTGGATGTAAATTGCGCCAAACCAATGAGGCACCCCAAACAGTACTTGTACGTGTTACAAGGAGTGTTATTTACGCTACAACAACAAGAGATAAAATTGTAAATTAAACCTTCGCTGTGAATTATCTACAAGGAAAAATGTATATATTTTGGCTTAGAAAAATGACGGTTTCTTGGGATCAACCACAGCTGAAAAACAACGCATAATTAACCCCTGGATGTAAATTTCGCCAAACAAATGAACCACCACATACTAGTAGCTTTTGTAGCGTGTTACAATAGCGTGTTTTTTACGCACACAACAAGAGATAGAAATTGTAATTACCCTTCGCTTGTGAATTTATGCAACATGTAAAAATGAAATATTTGGCGTTGAAAATTACGGTTTCTTGGGATCACCACAACTGAAAAACAACGCTTAACCCCTGGATGTAAATTGCGCAAAAGAATTGAGCAACCACAAACTACTAGCTTTGTAGCGTGTTACAATTGCGTGTTTTCTATGCCACACAACAAGAGATAAAATTGTAATTAACCTTTGCTTGTGAATTAGGCTACAGGAAAAATGTATATATTTTGGCGGTGAAAATGATGGTTTCTTGGAGTCACCACCTCTGAAAAACAACGCTTAATTAACCCCTGGATGTAAATTGCGCCAAACAATTGAGCCACCACAAACTAGTAGCTTTGTAGCGTGTTACAATGGCGTGTTTTTTACGCAACACAACAAGAGATAAAATTGTAATTAACCTTCGCTTGTGAATTATGCTACAGGAAAAATTTATATATTTTGGCGTTGAAAATGACGGTTTCTTGGGATCACCACAGCTGAAAAACAACGCTTAATTAACCCCTGGATGTAAATTGCGCAAAAGAATTGAGCAACCACAAACTTCTAGCTTTGTAGCGTGTTACAATTGCGTGTTTTCTACGCCACACAACAAGAGATAAAATTGTAATTAACCTTTGCTTGTAAATTATGCCACAGCGAAAATGTATATATTTTGGCGTTGAAAATTACGGTTTCTTGGGATCACCACAGCTGAAAAACAACGCTTAATTAACCCCTGGATGTAAATTGCGCCAAACAATTGAGCCACCACAAACTAGTAGCTTTGTAGCGTGTTACAATGCGTTGTTTTTTACGCCACACAACAAGAGATAAAATTGTAATTAACCTTTGCTTGTGAATTATGCTACAGGAAAAATGTATATATTTTGGCGTTGAAAATGACGGTTTCTTGGGATCACCACAGCTGAAAAACAACGCTTAATTAACACCTGGATGTAAATTGCGCCAAACAATTGAGCAACCACAAACTAGTAGCTTTGTAGCGTGTTACAATGCGGTGTTTTTTACGCCACACAACAAGAGATAAAATTGTAATTAACCTTTGCTTGTGAATTATGCTACAGGAAAAATGTATATATTTTGGCGTTGAAAATGACGGTTTCTTGGGATCACCACAGCTGAAAAACAATGCTTAATTAACCCCTGGATGTAAATTGCGCCAAACAATTGAGCCACCACAAACTAGTAGCTTTGTAGCGTGTTACAATGGCGTGTTTTTTACGCTACACAACAAGAGATAAAATAGTAAATAAACCTTCGCTTGTGAATTATGCTACAGGAAAAATGTATATATTTTGGCGTTGAAAATTACGGTTTCTTGGAGTCACTACAGCTGAATAACAACGCTTAATTAACCCCTGGATGTAAATTGCGCCAAACAATTGAGCAGCAAAAAAATGAAGTGGTATTTGTATTGTAAAAATGCTGTTTCTTTAAATGAATACAACAGGAACTGGCTTAGATTCCTCTTGGATATTGAATGTGCTGTGAGCAGATAGGATTTAAATATATATGCAGCTGCAGTGGACGCACACTAGATTTCAGATCCAATACCCAAAAAAATCAGAAATAGAACGTTAAGAGAAGCCGTTCTCTGAGACAAGCTGAGGCACCCCACAAAAATCGCTGTATAAAAATCAGTTCTTCAGTAACAATCAGCCGCGGCAGCACCTTCCCTGATCAGTACAGTGAGAGCGGTATGAGCTCCCACCATCGCGTCCGGTCTTATATAGTGCGGTGACGTCACAGAATCCCGCCGGTCTCTGATTGGCTTCATCTCTGCACATGTCATGCAGGCTATGCCCTTCTTTCTCCCAGAGTGATTTGCCCCATGTAGCGCCATGTGCTCGCAGCCATTTTATCAATCAAAAGCACACTTCGTTCACCCGAAGTCCCCCAAACTTCGACTTTGTTCAGAACCGAAGTTTCCTGAAATTCTAAACGAATTCCACTTCGTTAGAATCAATTCGCCCATCTCTAATCACGACTGATTTATGTTGTTAAACCGATCTATAAAATATATATAAATTGATGTGAACCAAGTGTATAATGTACAAAACCAATATATCTAACCAATATATCTACGTATGAAACATAATTTCTCTGCGCGAGTTGAGACCAGTGGGATAGAATGTATTTAAAAGCAGCATCCAGTATGCTTCCCTGTCATGGAGTAAATACTCCAAATTGCCTCCTCTTTGTGGTCTTAAAATTCTTTCGATGCCTAATACTTGTAAACCTTTTGTGTTTGAGTTATGGCATTCTATAAAATGCTGTGACACACTAGACTTAGTTCTGGTGGATGTATGAGTAATATCATACAAGTGCTCAAGGAAACGCACCTTTAATTTTCGTGTGGTGCTACCTACATACATCAGATTACACAATGAGCACTTGATGATATAAACTACATGAGTAGTGTTACAGTTGATGTATTTGTGTATGGGGAATGTTTTTGAACCATTATAATTAGAAAATTCTTTTGATGGAAAAACAAACCCACAGGTTTTACATGGAAAATTACCACATTTAGCAAAGCCTTTATGTCGCAACCACATAGTGGGACAGTTGGCGTTACTGGTTACACTAGGAGATAAGATGTTACCTAATGTTTCACTTTTTCTGGACACAACTCTACAACCTCCCTGTAAAATTTGACTAAGTATTTCATCATCATTTAATACTGGAAGATATTTCAGCACTATTTCTTTGACTTTTTTAAATTGTCTAGTGTGATTGAGTACTAAGGTTGGTTGATAATTGGACAGAGCCTGACTTTTACTAGATGTATTTAATAGTAAACTCTCTCTGATACGTTAATCGACTTTCTGGGCTAATCTATTTAATGTCCAGCCTGGATAGCCTCTCGCTTTGAGTCTATCAAAAATAGCCTCTTTTTCTTTTTTGTAATCTTCAGGAGAACTGCAGTTCCTTTTAGCTCTGGTGAGTTCACCAATTGGAATAGCCCGCTTAGTACTTTTTGTATGGAAGCTGCGGTAATGCAGTGTGGTGTTCACTGATGTGGTCTTGCGATAAGTTTTAGACTTAATAGTGCCATCCGAATGGACTCCAAGTTCTAAATCCAAAAATGTAATGTAATCTTTGTGATAAGAAAAAGTAAACCTAAGATTAAATGGATTATTGTTAAGATAGTCCACAAAGAGTGTTATGGCAGACACATCCCCCCCCACCCCCACATAATGAGGAGGTCATCTATGTATCTTCCATACCACTCCAAGTGCCCAACAAAAGGGTTGTTTGCCGAAAAAATATACAAGTATTCCCACCATGAGACTGTTAAGTTAGCCAATGAGGGTGAAAATTTCACCCCCATGGAGACTCCTCTGACTTGCAAATACATATCTCCATTATAAGAAAAATAATTGTGTTTCATAAGAAAATCGGTTACTTGCAGAATGTATTGCACAAAATCAGGGGTAAAGTCGCTAAAATTCACCAGATGGAACTGTAGTGCATCTATGGCCACGCGATGTGGAATGCTAGTGTATAGCGATTCCACATCGCAGCTGACCCAACTGAAATTTTGTTTCCAGGTTTTATTATGTAAAGCTGCGAGCACACTTTTGGTGTCTTTTAGATATCCCAGTACGCGACACACAAAGGGCTGCAGAATTTTATTTAATCTATTTACTTATTTGCAGATATAGTTAAATATACTACTATGTACTTCTCCTCCGTTTTTGCCAAGAATATCATAGTCCTTTCCTGTAGTTTTTTGGTTTTCATTTTTGGGGGGTATCCCCCGACGCCCTTTCCCCTGATACCCATGCGCATTTCCCTTCATGCGCCTGGTGACACACTTTACGTTCCACCTCCTGTTTTTTTTTCGCCCCCCCCGGTTTCCGGTGACGTAGCGCAGGGGTGTTTATCCCACGGGGAAAACGCGTAAGGGTTTTTCGGGTAGGAGAATTCTCCTAAAGGTTTTTTTTTGATTTTTACTCTTTAAAATTTGGGTTTTTTAGACACTATAAGAAGGCTTGAAATTCTAATCAAAAGGGCTTTTGTATAGCCCAAAAATTTGGGTCAGCAAATCCTTTTGCTCTCTAAAGGCTGGGGGGCCTGCCCTTTCCCCGGGGTTATATACTTTTTTTTGTCCCGGCAGTTTTAAAATAAAAGTTCTTTTTTTATCATTTTCCCCTGGTTTGACATTTGGCAAAGTTTGTTTTTTGGCTACAAGGGGCATTTTGGAGCATGGAGCGTCCCGGGGGTTTTTCCAAAAAGAATGACACCAATTCCCCCATTGGGGTGAGCGGGTTTACCTTCTTTCTGCCCTGTTTAAAGGGTCTTAAAACCCCATCTGCAAGACTTTTTAAAAAATGACCGGGGAAATTTTGCATGCACTTCAGCCGTTCTTACACCCCCCAAAGCACCCCCTCCTTAACCCGAAGCAGCGGGCCCGGGCCCTCCCCCAATAGGCGAAAAGTGACTTTTTCCAAATTTTGGGAAAATTCCCAAACCCCCTCCATATTTTGGGAAAACGACTTTTATAAACAGAAAAAGGGGAAATTAATGTTTTAAATTGATGACCCCAAGGGCGGAAAAGGATCCCCCCCCTGATTTAATTTTAAAGTCGGCCCAGGGGGCAGCTCATGGTGACACCCCCTTTTTGGCTCAGGCCCTTTAATGCAAACAGGGTTTTATTTTTTTCAGTCCCCGGGGAACTAGGGGTTTAATAACGTCTTTCCCACTTTTCATGTTGTCGGGGACGGGGCGGTAGTGGACCCACTGGACCACCGAAATCGACGGAAAATTAGCCCCCCCAGGAGGGGGAAATCTAAGTGGGCCCGGTTTTCCCCAGAGCCCACCCAAAAGCGGGATGGATTTTTGCTGCGGGGGGAGTCTCCCAGGTCGCTACCCCTTTGCGGTGGCCCCCAAGGTGTAGCGGGGGTAAAAAAATTGAAAGGGGAAAAACCCCAAAGTCGGGGGACAAGTGTAAGGTCGGACACCCGGAAAAGGATCGGGGTTTAAAGGGGTTTGGAAAGGCAAGACTTTACAGTACAGGGAAAAATGACAAGAGGGGAAGGAAATTTCTTTCTCTATAGGTCAAAAAATTTTTATTAGTATTATTTATTTTTTTTGGTTTTGGAGGCGGTTTTTTGGGGACCTTTTCCTTTCCCAAATGCAGGGAAAAAATTGAATTTTTTCATCTTTTTTCTTAAACCACTTGAAATCTGTGTGGATGTAATTTGTTCCACCCGTAACAGGGGGGGGCCTCCGAAAAGGGCTTGTTGGTTTTTTGTTTCCCGTAAGTTGGGCATAGATGCACATTCTTTATTTCTGTTAAAACATGTGGGGTGTTAAAACGATGGGGTTTTTACTGGGCTAAAAACAGCAGAAAAAAGCTTACTTAACCTTCGGGTTTTGAATTAAAGCTACAGGCAAAATTTCCCTTTTTTTGGCGGTTGAAAAACACTTTTCTTTTACTTTAAAAAAAAACCCCAAAAAGGGGGGAGAAAACCAAAAGCTTTTTAAATTTAACCCCTTTGGGTCTAAATTGCGCAAAAGAAATAGCGGCAAAAATTAAAAAGCTATGTGGGGGGGTTTTTTAAAAAATTTTTTTTACTGGGCTACAAAAGCAGAAAAATGCTTAATTTTAACCCCTTTTATCTAAATTGCACAAAAGAAATGAGCTGGGAAAAATTAAAACTATGTGGGGGTTTTTTAAAACCAATGTGTATTTTATGACTACAACAGCAGAAAAAAAGCCCTTTCTTAACCTTGGATATTTAAAATTTTGCTCAGGCAAAATTTCTTCTTTGGGGTTTTAAAAAAAAACAGTTTTTTTTTCTACTACAACAGCAGAAAAAAGCTTAATTAAAACCCCTTTGGGCTAAAATTTCGCCCAAAAAAAAATTGGTCTGGCAAAAAATTAACCCAGCTATGGGGGGTGTTAAAACAAGGGGTATTTACTGGATACAACAAACAAAAAATGCTTTTAAATTTAAATCTTGGATCTAAATTGGCAAAAGAAATGAGCTGGCAAAATTTTTTCAGCTTTGGGGGGGGTTAAAACGCGTGTAAGAGGGTGGGCGAATTGATTCTAACGAAGTGGAATTCATTTTGAATTTTTAGGAAAAAAATTTGGTTTTGGAAAGAAGTCGAAACCTTTTGGGGGAATTTTGCTTGAACGAAGTGTGTTTTTTAATTTATAAAATGGCTGCAGCACATGGGTTACAAAGGGGCAAAGAACTCCCGGAAGGGAAAAAGGGCATAGCCCGCATTGGGCAAAGTTTCAAAGATGAACCAATCAGAGACCCGGGGGGATTCTGGGGAGTCCCCCGCACTATATAAGTCCCCGGGGGCGGGCTTGGGGGGCTAAAACCCCTCCCCACGGGACGGATTAAGAAGGGCTGGGCACCGGGTGCTTAAATTTATGATACAAAAAACTATTTTTATACAGGATTTTTAGGGGGGGGTCCAGCTTGTCTCAAAAAAATGCTTCTTTAAAAGTTTATTTCCTGGGTTTTTGTGGCGTATTGGATCTGGGAAGGGCCCGTGTGCGTCCCTGTACCCGCTTTTACATTTTAATGTATCTGCCTCCAGAACCCTTGAATATCCAAGGGTGAAACTAAGCCCGTTCCTGTTGTATTCATTTTAAAGAAAAAGCGTTTTTAAAAATACAAATAAACCCCTTTATTTTTTGGGTGCTCAATTCTTTTGCGCAATTTCTTTCCAGGGGTTAATTAAGCATTGTTCTGCTGTTGTGGTGACTAAATAAACGTCTTTTCACGCCAAAAAATGAATTTTCCTTGTAGATAATTCACACAGACGAAGAGTTAATTACAAGTATTCCTCTTGTTGATGTAGCGTAAAAACAACACGCCATTGTAACACGCTACAAAGCTCCCGTAGCTTTTGGTTGCTCAATTCTTTTGTGGCAACACATTTACATCATAAGGGTTAAATATAGTATTTTTCTGCAGTTGTACTCAGTAAAAGAAACTTTGTTTTTTACCGCCACAGAATGAAATTCTGTAGCTATAATTCATATCCGAAGGTTAATTAAGCCTGTTTGTGGTTTATATTCAGTAAAATACACAGAGTTTTTTAAAACGGCACTACAAGTCAATTTTTCCTGCCATTTTTGTTAGAGCTGCAATTTATACCAAGGGTTACCAAGCTTATTTGTGGGTTCATTTGGAGTCAAATAGGGTGTGTATTTATCATATACAGATAATTCTTCATCAAACGGTGTCTGTACCATTTAGAACAAACAGTATGTCAGACAGAAGAGGTTGCAGGATCTTCAACCTGCGAGTGCAGAGGCACAAACATTCTGTAGCAGGCCCAGGTCGCAGCACAGCAAGGGGTGTGAGCAGGCAGGGGTCGCTCTGTGAGGCCACAATGCCGCTGGTCATCTAGGCGGGCCGTGTGCTGACTAGCAACCCAAGGGTTTTGATTGGTTGACTAGGTCTTCCACCTTCCTTCCCCAGATGACTCTGACAACCCCAGCCAAGAGTCCGGGTGGAACGTCAGACACAACCCTTAGTGCATGGCCGGGAGCGGGTCAGCGGCCCTCACCTGTCTTCAACCCCCCTCTGTCCATCCGGTTCCCTCAGCCAAGATCTATTTTTGGTCTGGGTCAGCGCCACTATAATAGCGAGGATGAACATTTGAGGAGGGCAGTCAGCAGCTACTTGGCAGCGAAGAAATGGGGCCCAAAATCCCCCGCTTCTTGCAGTAGGGGCAAAGTATAGATGGTGAGAGTGGCATGGGAGGTCATGTTGTGAGGGGTCAGCCTCTGCATACCAAGACCGTGATGAGGACAGCAGTGACGATTAAACACAAATAGATGATGATGTAGCCGACCGCACTTTGGGAGCCGGGTGAAGGGAAGGGCTTCATCAGTCGGAGAAGAGGGCGTCACTTGCGCGTCAGGCAGGTGGCAGCCCGCAAGTGGGTTGTGTGGCGTGAGTCAGCAGAGGTAGCAGCAGTGTGAGGTCGGGAGCCAAGTGGCCACGGGGTAAAAACCGCTTCGCAGGTCCAAGAAAGTAGGGCACAGGGGCTCAGAAGCAGCGGCGGAGTAGTCACTCGGCGGGGCTTGGCGGTAAAATCGTACTCGGCGGTGTGCAAATTCTTTGCTAAGAAAACCGGAGGAGCCGAATATGGGTATATGTAGAATCTGTGGGCAGAAGTGAAGCGTGGCAGGGACTAAGGGGAAACCCCGGCATGCGTCAACACATGCAGATCACCATTCGGTGGCCCGGGAGAAACATGGCTCAGATGTGGTGGTCCATTCCTGCAACCGCAAGCAAACAGCGCCCACTTGCTCGCATGTCCATTGCAGCCAGTCAAGGCTCCCCACCTCTGCCGAAGGGAGCTGTTTCTCCTGGGACATCCTTACTCCCGGTTTCCAGATGCTCTGATCCTCGCTATCTCATGGCGCCAGCCGTCGTTCAGCGGGCGATTGCAAAGAGTCAACAGTATGCGTCAAATCCATCCTAAGGTGCAGCAGTTGACCGTGCTCCTGTCCAAGTTGCTGGTACTGCAGTCCCCCATTTCCAAAATGGTTGGACTCTGCACCATTCAGAGAACTAATGGCTTGCGATGTGCCGAGCCGAGATGAGAGTTCCAAGCCGTATTTCTTTTCCAAAACGAAGGCAGTACCAGCATTCATAAATACGTAAGTACAGAAGGTGGGCCAGTCCCTTGAGCTTATCGTTTGTTCCAAGGTTGCAAGGCAGCGATGACGTGCTGGAGCTGTAAATACGGTCAGGTTCCAGTTACATGTCCTTTACGGGCCCACTGGGTGAATGTGCTCTCCTGCTCAGGCACACCAAACAACTTGGACAGGAGACGCCACTTTCTCCTCACGTTGTCAAACTGCAGCTCCTGCGCCCAATGTCCGCCTCTTCCACCCACCACCACCATTCAGCCTCCACAAGTACTGCTCCATCCTACTACATGTGTAGGGCACAGCAGGTGGTCTCGAAGTTCTACACATGGCTTGCCTCGGCGAATGAAGTCACACAGGGGAGGACTGCTCCGCGTATGCAGCAAGAAATTGTTGTGTGGCTTTTCTCCGTTGCCAAATTTCAAATCGGTACCATGGTGACGGACAATGGGGAACATAGTGTCCGCGCTTGCACCGAGGAGGGATAGTCCATGTGCCCTGATGGCGCACGTGTTCAATCTGGTTGTGAAATTTTCCTGTAAGTCTTCCACCGATCTTCAGAAGATTGAAAATGGCAGGAGAATGTGCATGCACTTCATCCATCCTAAAAGCCAGGAACACCCACTCGAGTTGCAGCAGGCAGAACGGCCTCCCCCAAACACACTCTCGATATGCGATGTTTCCTCCCGTTGGAATTCCAGCCTTCACCTGTTGGACGACTGTATGACGAGAAAGGCCAATTAACAATTTTTTGATTGATTCCGGCGGACAGGAGTACTCCCCTGTGTAACTTTGATGTCAGCCAGTGGCTAGCTCATGCGTGACACCTGTCTTTTGTTCGAGGCATTTGAGGAGGCCACGTTTATTTGTCAGTCGAACAGGACTACGGATGAATAAGTCATTCCACTGATTCAAGGTACCTGGAACAGATGCTGAAAAAATCTGTCCTGGGCAGGGGACTGGCCCAGGAGACATGGATAACTACATCTCGCGGGCACATGAGGTCGGGTGGGACTGAAATGGAGGAGGAGGGGGAGGAATTGGGAGGAGAAGCATTGTCTGGGTGAAATGACGTGGATTTATACCCAGGTGACAAGAGAGTAGGAGCAGGTAGCAGCTGGAGGAGGTAGATGGAGATGAGGATGGACGAGGCGATGACCTGCAAGCACCGTGGCAGTAATACAGTGGAGAAGGAGGCACGGAGCCCCTTTATGAGTCACTTGTGATGATGGCCCCTGCAGCATGCTGATTTGCCTGGCTAGTGACAGGCCGAATAGTCAGCATCTGGCAGAGGGATAAATTCTGGCTCTCCACCCTATTGGACCCTCGCTACTGGTCCAAAATGGGAGCCTTTTTTCCCAGCTGCTGAGAGGGAGGACAAACTCAAATACTATAGGGAAATTTCCTCCGTAGTCAGTTGGCCACTGCCTATGTGCGGCATCGTCCCTCCTCTAACAGGTCTGACCGGGGGGTTCTTCAGCGCTCACGTACTACTGCCGGGTTTTCTGGGGGAATGTGGGGGGGTAGGAGCAGTACCAGCTCCATCAGCAGCTACCTAATCTGGAGTCACTGATGAGCAGCTTCCTTCACCCGCTAGTGAGGAGGGCAGTCGCCAGCACAGCAGCAGAAGCAGGACCTGGAGCAGACCCCGAACCAACAGGTGGTTGCCTACTTGGACAGCACTCTGCCACCCCCGTTAGAAGATCCGCTGTACTAAATGGGGGTGCCCAAAATGGATTGTGGCCGCAACTTGCCAAGTTTTGCAGTGGAGAAAGCTGTCCTGCCCGGCCAGTAGTGTGGCATCAAAGCGGGTGTTCAGTGCGGCGGGGGCCATCGTTACCCCAAGGAGAACCTGCTTGTCCACGGGAAATGACGAACGACTGACCTTTGTCAAGATGAATCAGGCGTGGATCGGCCAGGATTTCCACACACCAATTTCCTTAGGCGTCAGACTACATCAGCCATGACGCTAACCCAAACTGTGAGAAATGAGTTTTTGGGTTTTAAACACCTGCCTCAGCCACTATTCTGATGCCGCCACCTGCCTGATGGCCACCATCTGCTGACAGTTTTTTCCATCTGCCACCAAACATCTTTACCAGGGACTGGTATTGCTACCTACCTCCACACTCTGTCATTTTTAAGACTCTATGAAACCTTTATGCTGCTGCTGCTGTTGCTGGTTTTCGTGACCCTCCCACACTGTGTCATTATGCCCCTCCTCTGACCTCATGCTGTTGCTGCTGTTGTTGCTGCTGCGGTCACCTCCACACTGTGTCATTGTGCCACACTCTGACCTCATGCTGTTGCTCCTGCCGCCGTCACCTCCACTCTCTGTCATTGTACCACTCTGTGGCCTATGAAGAAAGTCCAGTACATGCACAATCCTCAAATGTGAATAACATCAGGGGGGAGCCAGCTGAAAATATTCCACGAAGAGGAGGTGGTCGAGGAGGCAAGTGCACGAAGGCATCATCCAGAGCAAAAAACGGTTACGGAGGGCGGGGAGGAAACACAAGTCGAAATCTAGGCATATTCTGGGATCAACGGAGAACCAGGAGTCAGCCTTCCCTATAATAAATCTCTCTGCCTAAATTATTTCTCAAGACCAGTTAAAATTGCTTTCTAAGGGTCTGGGTTTCTGTCCGACATATGATTTTGAAATCTACGAGACACTTCTAGATGTCAACAGATTCGCCAGACAGGTCACTCTCATTAATCATTTTGCCCAGACCAGAGAAACAGAAGATCCTGTAGTTCCTCTATTGGAGAATACTGTAAACAAAGACGCTAATTCCTCCTTTCAAGAACTTAAAAGTATTGTCACCTTGAGGGATTTGCAAAGTGAAACAATCAATTCAGTAGAACTGGACTCTCCTACAACCACTCCGTCATCTTTCTTCATTAAAAATTCGGACTTTTACCCAATTAATTCCAGGCCATTTACTCTCGACCTATTTCAAGATAGAGTTGAGGAAGATTTAATCAAATTAAAGGAACAAAGTGTTCATAGTTTACCCAACAAATATAAAAATCTTACTAAAGTTGAGGAACGGGCACTACATGAATTACAGGATAATCATGATCTCACCATACGTGATGCAGATAAAGGGGGAGGTATTGTTCTGCTGGATACTGGATTATATAGGAAGTGTAATTTACAGGTATTATCAGATCAAAGTACCTATGTTCCACTATCCAGCGACCCTACCTCCAGGTTCAGTACTATCTTAACTAAAATTTTGCAAACAGGTGTGCAACAGAGAGTAGTTACACAGGCATTAGCAGATAAAATTATACCAGATAATCCCATTATTCCCATATACCATGCCTTGCCGAAAATTCATAAGAACAAATTTCCACCGGCTTTTTGACCCATCGTCTCAGGTATAGGCTCATTAAATGAGCACCTGGGACGATGGGTCAACACTCAACTCCAACCATATGTCGTCAAAATCCCAGCATATCTCAGAGACACGAAACAGCTTGTCTCTGTAATGGACCATATACAGTGGCCTACTAATGGTCTTTGGCTCACTTGCGACGTCGAGAGTCTATACCCCTCAATCCCGCACGATCATGCTGTAATTGTCTTACGCAGATTTTTATTCAAATATACCCCTTTTTCTATAAACAAACAAGAATTTATTATTACAGCAGTAGAATATCTTTTAGCTCACAATTTTTTTATGTTTCATGGCCAATTTTTTTTACAGAAATGCGGTGCTTCTATGGGGGCTAGATTCTCCGTCGCTAGCAGGGATTTATATGGCAATCTTTGAAGAGATTTATTGACTCAGTGATGCAAACATTTTTTCCAACCACATCTTCTGGTACTGTAGATACATAGACGACTTGTTGTTTGTCTGGACAGGACCAGAGGATGTGGTGACTCAGTTCGTTCAGTTCCTTAATAATAATTCTATGAATTTGCGTTTCACCAGTAACAAGCAATTTATGTCTATAGATTTTTTAGACGTTACACTGAACTCAACAATAGCAGGATCCCCTGTATCTGTTTCTCCATATAAAAAACCCACGGCCAAAAATTCCATTATGGCAGCAACATCTTGCCATCCCAAACATGTGTTACATAATCTGCCAGCAGGGGAAATGTGTCGGTTGAAGAGGAACTGTACAGACAGTCGGCAATTCGATAATCACTGTAAAACACTTTGCGCCAACTTTAAACAAAGAGGCTATAACCAGACAATACTTAATGCAGCAGTTAATAAAATTAACAAAATTGAAAGAACAACATTGTTAAATGTCAGTGCTAGAAAAAAAAGAGAATGATATCTCCTAATTCCAACTCTAATCACATTCAGCACGAGATACAGCCGTCAATTTTCTGACATCGTTAAAATAGTCAAGAGGCACATACCACTATTGTTCATTAACCCGAAAGTGAAAGAAACACTGATGCACAATGTTAGATTTGTCCCTCGCAGGGCTCCTAATCTAAGCTCAATACTATCCCCTAGTTTATTAACACCAGAACGGGTTAACAATACCTCATGGCTCGATGTTAAAGGATTTTTTGGTTGCGGACATGCGATTTGCACAGTATGCAACTATATTGAGAAAACACAACAATTCTGTTCATTTAGTAATGAAAAAAAGTTTAATATCTCTACATACATCAACTGTAACAGCAAGTTTGTTGTTTACCTTGTTAGTTGCAAATTATGTCGGGTGCAATATGTAGGTTGCACGTCCGGACCTCTTAAAGTGAGGATACGCCGACATCTGTCCGATTCTCTTAAACCCTGCTCATTTAAGGCATCTGCCGTATCTAAACATTTTTTTGATGTACACAAGGGAGATTTATTGGGTTTTTCAGTAATTGGTATTGAAAAAGTAGTAAGATCAGTTAGGGGAGGTGACTTGCATAAAAAATTGTTTGCACGCGAGGCTTAATGGATATTCCATCTCGCCACAAGAATTCCATTGGGTCTTAATACTCAACAAGATATTACTTATCAATACTAAACAGAATTTCATTACATCTGCATTCACCAGCAGCAAATTAGCTTTGTTACCGTTCAGAGTTAGGTGTAGATATTCAATTCATATGCATATATCCTTTCCAAATAGATCTAAAAAAATTAATAATTACATCCTTTATAAATTTACGGTTAGATCTATAATTTTGCATATATTTGCATTGCACTTTATTGACATGTAAAATTAATGAAATGTTCATATATTTATCATCTTTTTTCAGCCAACTATTTACTTATTTATTTAGTTATTGAAGTTAAATATCACCACTCATATTTGGTATTGATTTGTCAAATGATATTAACTGATACATTGTTCTATGTTTTTATTATCTCACTGTTAACTCGTTTGTATGCTTGTTGCGATAGTCTACCTGCGGCTTCATTCTGAAGCCTGCATTTCCCAGGTGTTTTTGATTATCTAATTACCTAGGGTTATTTAAATCCGGATTTTACTATCGCACAGAGCTACCCCACACCCTGAGTAAGGGTTTCCCTCGAAATGCTCGG
The DNA here is from genome assembly GCA_025379985.1 of Phyllomedusa bahiana. NCBI lineage: Eukaryota > Metazoa > Chordata > Amphibia > Anura > Hylidae > Phyllomedusa > Phyllomedusa bahiana. The sequence goes on along the minus strand of JAODAL010008122.1, from coordinate 28,132 downwards.
AAAGGGGATGGGTACTGAATCCTACCAACTTGATGTGTCCCCCCTTCTTGAAAACCCAAAACATTTTTTAAAAATGTTAAAAAAAAGTTTTTTTTAAAGTTTTTTGAGCTGGAAATCCCCCCTCCCCATTCGGTTTGGAAAGCTCGGTTCGCTATTGAGCAACGTTTTTTGGTACTCTGTGGCCTCTCCTGTTTTTGCCCTCCAAAATGTCATTATGCCACTGCCGACCCCCATTTAGCTGCTACGGTGACCTCCACCTGTGTATTGTGCCACTTGTGGCCCCACTCGTTTTTTTCCACTCGAGAATGTCATTGTGCCCCTGTTGACCCCTGTGCTGCTGCGTGACCTCCCCCCGTGTCATTTGCCACTTGTGGCCTACCCAGTTTTTGCCACACAGAATGTATTCGCCCCTGCTGACCCCATTGGGTGCGCCTGCCCTTTCCCCACTGTGTCATTTTTGCCACTCTGTGGCCTACTCCCGTTTTTTTCCACCCCCAAATGTAATTGTGCCACTTCGACCCTTTTGTGCTGCTGCCGTAACCTCCCTCTGTGTCATTGGCCCCTCTGTGGCCCACTCCCGTTTTTGCAAACCCCAGAATGTCATTGTGCCACTGCCTGACCCATGCTGCTGCTGCCGCACCTCCAAACTGTGTATTGTGCCACTCGTGGCCTATCCGTTTTTTCCCCCTCCAGAATTTGTATTGGCCATTTGACCTCATGCTGCTCTGTGGTGTTGACGTGCCCCCACACCTTTCATTGTGCCACTCCTTGACCTATGCGTTGCTCCCGCCGTCACCTCCACTCTGTGTCATTGGCCACTTGTGGCCTACCTGGTTGACACCCCCGAATGTCATTTTTGCCCTCTCTGCTCTGCTCACTGTGGCTCTGCCATAACCTCCACACTGTGTTATGTGCCCTCTGGGCCTATCCCGTTTTTTTGGGGCCTCCCAAAAGTCATTTTGCCACTGTCTGACTCATGCGCTGCTGCCGTGACCCCACACTGTGTCATTGTGCCCCTTTGGCCTACTCCAGTTTTTGCCTCCTACAGAAAAGTCTTTTTGCACTGTCTGACCTCATGCTGCTGCTGCCCTGCCCTTTCCCCACTGTTCATTGTGCCACTCTGTGGCCTACTCCAGTTTTTTCCCCTCCGAAAGTAAAAGTGCCCCCTCTTGACCTCATTGCTGCTGTTTTGTGACCCCATACTGGTCATTGTGCCCCCTGTGGCCACCCAGTTTTTGCCCCCTCCCGAATTTTATTGTGCCACTGCCGACCTCTGTGCTGCTGCCTGACCTCCACACGTTCATTGTGCCACTCTGTGGCTCCTGTTTTTGCCCCCTCCCAAAAAATTTGTCATTGTCCACTCTTGCCTCATCTTCTGCTGTGGTGTTACGTGCCCTCCACACCCCTTTTATTTTGCCCCTTGACCTCATGCTGTTGCTCCTGCCGTCACCTCCACTCTGTGTCATTGTGCCACTCTGTGGGTATTCCGTTTTTTTACCTCCAGTGTCATTGTGCCCCCTTGACCTATGCTGCTACTGTGGCTGCTGCCGTAACCTCCACACTGTGTCATTGTGCCACTCTGTGGCCTACTCCCGTTTTTGGGGGCCTCCCGAATGTCATTGTGCCAAATGCTGCCTTGCTGCTGCTGCCGTGGGCCCCACATGTGTCATTGTCCGCTTGTGGCCTATCCGTTTTTGCCCCTCCAGAATGTCATTTCCACTGCGACCTCATGCTGCTGCTGCCTTGACCCCCACACTGTGTCATTGGCACTCTGTGGCCCCCTCCAGTTTTTGCCACCTCCGAATGTCTTTGTGCCCCTCTTGACCTCATGCTGCTTGGCTCCCGCCGTAAACCCCACCTCTGTCACAATGTTGCCACCGAGCTATCAGCTTGTTTTTTTTCGCTTTCTCTGCCTGACTTTATCAGGCTACATTCGGCTTGCTTTTTTTTTCATTTTGCCCTCTTACTGCCCCGGGAATTTTTATAGTGAAGTGATTCTAAAAAAACGGGGGCAGTCTTTTGGTGTCATACTAAAACACAACATTGTAAAGCCAAACCAACTCCCTCTGCTATTTTAAACATGGCACAACATTTGCGCACCTGAGGTTGTCAGCCCGGAAATAGCTGTTTTTTTAAGCGATTATCCCCAAAATAATTTGGGCCGAAACAAATTTTGTCGAAAAAGTCGGGGGAATCACCGAACGAATCTCTAGGGATTGTTGATGTGGATAAAAAATGGAAGGGGAGGAACGCTTGTAGAGCTATTCATGGAAATTGGGTATTGTAGTCCAAATTTCATTTCCAGAAGAATTTTTATCTGAGTGCATTCTCGGTTTTTTGGAAAATCAGCTTCAAACAGATTAGTCGGGTAAGTAAGAGGAAAAAAATAGTCTAGACAGGAGCCATAATGTCCCAAATTGGGGACCGAGTAGGTTAAGCGAGTTGGGGTTTGGCGTCTATCTACTTCAACGCATGAAATGTTGTCGGAGAAAGGAGAGCCGGTGGAATGTTCAGAATTTTCAGAACCATCTGGCTGACCTGATCTACAAGGAAAGGAAGTTGGTGGCCATTAATTTGAAGATTGACGGTCAACACTGGTTCAGAATGACTAACAGTGGTGTTCTCTGAAGCATTGAGAAAAACGGTAGACATAGGTTTGCCGGAATCCTATGGATGAGGATGATAGGAGGTGTCTTGAGGTTGGAAAGGCGGATAAGACGCATCTTGAGGATATGCTTGTTGGTACTGACTATGGTTAAGATTGGTAAATTGAGGTCCAATGAATGGATTATTATTGTAGGACTGAGGTCTGCGTTGTGTTTGTTGGTTGAATCTTGATGGTTGAGATTCAAAAACTTGATACTGAGGTTGAAGTTGATTATATGCTTGAGGGTATTGCGGTAGTTACTGTCCATTGGTTGCAAGGTTCCTTTTGTCGTCACGAGCTTTAGCATGGCACTGCCTCATGATATGTCCGGATCGTTTGCAGTAAAAACAAGTTTTCTGAGTTCGGCCTTGTCCGCCAGGGTGTGCGCTCTGGAAAGGTCGCAAACCGATATCTCGATTGGAGTCTGTAGGTTGATACTGAGGGAAAACTTGCATTGGTTGGTTGTAGAGTATGTTGTCTGGCTGAGCTATAGTGCCCTGTGGGAGCTCTTGAAATAGGGTCGCATTAGAAACCTTTTTTAAAAACTTTTGGGATAATCATTAAAGGCCATCAAAGAAAAACGGGGCCCTTAGCTTGGAGAGAAATTAAATTTCCCGGGATGGGCTCTCTTTATTCTGCGGGAATAGTTTTCAAATTTCCCAAAGGGGTTTTAAGAAAAACCTATAACAAACGCCGTTGAAAAGGGGTTTTTTTGGGAGTTTTTTGTGTTCAGGGTAAAATTCCAAACGGTCCGGAAAAAGGGGAAAGACACCCGGGTAAAAAAAAATTCTCCAGGGTTTCAGGGGGAAACCCCTGAGTAAAAATTGAAGTATTCACTGGGGATTCAGCCAAGTGTTCCTTTGCCCAAGAATAAAGACAAGGCAAACCTCCCCCCAGTCAAAAAAGTACTGATTTCCTAAGGGTGTCTTCTTGTAGAACAAATTTTGTTTAAAGGGCCCAAAAAGGAAATTTCCCCAGCCTTGATATTTGGAAACAGGTTTTTAGTTTCTTTCCAAGGGGCCCCAAAATATGTTTTTTAAATTTGGGGCCTTGAGGGCCACGGAAAAATCCCCAAATTTGGTTTTCTCGGGGTCCGGGGGTTTTTTGGGGGTCAGAAAGATTTTGGGCCCTTGTTTCAGTGTAAAAGGCACAAAAATTGGTTGACCCTGGGGTATTGGGGTGGAAACCGATGGATGAAAAGTAAAACCCAGGCAAGGAAAAAAGAACCCAATGGCTGGGGAGGTGAGGGGAGGTGTCGGGGTGTTCCCCGAAGCTAGGGAAAGCCCCATAAATGATTTCCGGGTTTGGTGGTGGACGGAATTTTTTGTGTAGTTTGAAAGGGAAACCCTGGGGTTTATACCCCTGAGTGGGGGTGAATTTGTCCTGGGGATTTTGGGGGTTTGAGTAAGGAGAGCCTTTTGTCGTAAAGCTTTTTGGCCTTAGGTTGTTAGTACTATTTTTGAGCGTTTTCCTTTGGGCCCATCGACACCCGGGCCCGAATGGTCATAGTGGGCCCCATCTTTCGACAAGTTATCGAGGGTTTCGATGGTAGATTAAGATCGTTTGGCCCTTTAAAAAGTCTATGGGGAGCAAAAACACCTTCATTCTTACCCCCAAACAGGGCTGGGAACGGGAATAAAATTTTCAAAAGCAAATGGATACGTGTACATCTTAGGCAACACACTTGGGTTTTTAAAAAAGGGCCAAACAGAAAAAAAATCACAAAACCCTTTTCACAAATCCTGTCTTGTACCCCCGCATGCCCCTTTAAAACCCCCAAACCCCCAAACCCCAAAAAATTTAAAAAAAGGGGCCAGAAGGCAGTAGGGTTTTAAAACCCCATCACCCTTACTTGAACTGGACTTTGGGAATATCCCTGCCCTAAAAAGCAGCATGAGCCCCAAACCTGCATAAACCCCCACATTTAAAAAAAGTGCCAGAAAAAGGAGCCCTTTCAACCACCCTTTTATTTTTCAATGGACAAAAGGACTTCCCTGTCCGGGCCACAGTTGACCCCCAAAAACTCCCATAAACCCCAAATTTTAAAAAAGGGGCCGGAAAAAAGGGATTTTTTTCAACCACCTTTTTAGTTTCACGGGAAACCATTAAACTATCCCTTCCGGGGCCACAGCATGACCCCCAAAACCTGAAGACCCCAGAAAAAAAAAGTCCCGGGGAAAAAAAGGGAGCCTTTCATCCACCATTTTAGTTTCACTGGACTTTTAAATTTGTCCCGTTGGGTACCGCTTCCCCCTCCGAAATGATGCCCCCAATTGACCCTTCCCTTTTGGGAAAATACGGGTTTGGTTAAGCTCCGGTTCCACCCAGGTCCCCCCTTTTTCCCCTTGGGCATTTTTTTTCCCCATTTACTCAACGTGCTGGGGGAAATTGTCCTGTTTTTTGTTCTCTGTCCATGCCCATACCCTTGCCTCTGAAAAAACCAAAATCTGGTCAATTTCTTCCTGTACCCCCTTGTGAAAATTTCAGGGGAAATTTTTTTTACCAGCTTTTTTGTACATGCAAGTTTTTTTGTAGAAAAATTCTAGAAAACCTTTTTTAAAATGGGAGGGGAATTTCCCACCATGTCTTAGTATCTTTTTTTAAAAAATTAAAAATTTTTTTTTTAAAGGGGTTTGGCCCCAAATTTTAAAAGGGATTGATAGCTCTGTTAAAAAATCTTCCCAAAAAAAGCTATTTTGCAAAAGGGGGTTTTTTGGGGTCCTTTAAAACAGTTTCCTACCTTTTCCCTTTTCGGGACAGCCCATCCCCCTTGACCACTCTTGGACAATTGTGAAAAACAAATGTCTGTTAGAAAAAACCTTTTTTTTTTATAATAGGGACCTGTATTTTATAGCTCCATGTCGCAGAAAAAACCCCCCCAAAAAATTAAAAGACAGGGCCCCAGGGAGCCATTTTTGAAATTGTAAAAGCCCAAAAGTTGTTAAAAAAAAAATTTTTTTAAAATTTGGGCCTTTTGTAACCCTGCATGTAAACCCCCAAAATCCCCCCAAAAATTCAAAGCTTTGGCCCCATGACCCATTTGGCCCAAATGTGATGAAAAAAATGTCGGGTTAAAACAACATTTTTTTTTTAATAGGACCTTTAGTATAGCTGCATTTCAAACCCAAAATACCCCCAAAAATTCCCAAGCATAAACCCTTGAGCCATTTGGAAAAATTGTGAAGAACAAATGTTTTGTTAAAACAAAAAAAATTTTATAATAAAACCTTTTGAAATTGCTGAAATTTCAAAGCAGAAAATGCCCCAAAAAAAAATTATAAAATGACTTCTCACCCACTGTTAAAAAATTTTGAGGGAGAAATCCCATTAGAAGCCACTTTTTCCTTTTCCCAAAAGGGAAACCATGATTATTGCTGTATTTTTCCCAGCACATCCCCCAAAAAAATTTTAAAAATATGACTTTACCCACTATTAAAAATTGTAGGAAGAAATCCCCAATTAGAAGCCACATTTCGGGTTCCCAAAGGACCATAAAAAATGGGCTGTTTTCTCACAGAAAACCATGCCCTAAAAACCTTTGGGAAAATTTGGAAAAATTTCAAAAGATAAAGGGGAAGAAAATGGAAAACGGGGTTGTCAAAAACCCTTGCTGTCCTTTACAGTTTTCCTCACGGGAAAAACCCAGCAAAATAAATGTTAAAAAAGGGGAAAATTAAAAATTGCAGTAAAAAATGACCCATTTTAAAAAAAGGGGTTTTCAAGGGGGACCTTTTTCTTTTGAAGAGGAATTTTAAGTGGGCCCGGCAACAATCGGTGACCCCCGGAAAATTGGGGCCACAACATCATCAAAAGATCCATGCCTGTTTATCTTGATAAACGTAAAAAACGACCCACATTATTTTTGGGGAAAAAGCCGGAGGGCATTTGCCCTGTAATGACTCCCCCAGCTTTTGGCGGAAGGTCCGCTCAGATATAAACCGCGGGGTGTGGGCGGGGAAAAACACCTCTAGGGCGGGGCGACCCCCGGTGGGGGCCAAATTTCGTCCATTTTGGTTACCCAAAAGGGGTCTATTGGGCCCGGGAAAAAACATAAAAAAAAACATGGGTTGGTTGAGAGCAGATAGTCTGACCATGATTTTTAAGCTGGTTTTCTGCTGTTGGATGTGTGCCCTGATTGCATCGTTAGGAGGGGGGTAAATAAAAGGTAACCCATTAGGCTTTCTGCCCCCCCTTGCCGGGCTGCTGCTCCCACTACGGCTATTTGGCACCTACTCCCTGTCACTCGCTGAGTTGTTCCACCGGGGCATTTGGGGAACGGGGAAGCAGAAGCAACGTTTGTCTCCAGTTGTTTAAATTTTCTCAAGGTCCCCTTTTCCCCTGCATTTTATCTCTATTTGGGGGGGTTTGGAAAGGAAAAGTGCGGGTTTTTTGTTTTGAAACCGTGGACCCAAGGAGGGGGGCCCAAACCCAGTAACGGTTTTTCATTTTGGGGCCCTTTAAATGCGGGGATCATGGGGAAGGAAATGGGACACCCCAAGCACTCATGTGAGAGAGGGACCCCTTGTTTTCACAAGCCTCGGGGTCGAGGGGCACAGAAAATGATCTTCCTCATTTTCCCTCCTCTACCTAAAATTTCCGCCCCCAACCTTTTTCCCAAAGGGCGGGACGTCGGAAAAAAGCAGTTCTGGGAAAACCTCCTCCCCCTTTCCCGCTTTCCCCCCCGGGCACAGCTTCAACACAGCCCTGACTTGCCTGAGAGATGCATCCTGGAGCGATTCGCGTTGGGCACTAGCCCGGGCCCCCGAACCACTGCCAAATAAAGGACCGAAAAAATTTGGGGAAAAAACTTTTGGGGCCTTGGGGTTTTCGACGGAAAAAAGGCCCCGTGTCCGCATCTGTGTCCGTTTTTCCTCCTCTTTCCCGAAATGCCCATTTTGGTGGCTTCTTTCCAAACGGGCAAGGATGGTGCAGGGTCTTTCCCCCTGCCCCCCACTCTCGGTGGCTAAACACCCCGGGGTTTCCGCACCGCTGCTTGTCGGGCCAGGGTTGCCTTTTTTTACTGCTTTAAAGGCATTGCGGGGCTGCCCCCAAATGGCTGGGGGCATGTGGGGGGTTTGGAAATTTTCCCAGGGGTTTTGCCATGTCAAAAAATGAGAGGGTTTTGGACGGCTAGGCCGAGCGGGGACACTGCAACGCGCCAGGGGGACGAAGGGGGTACAAACGGCGAAGTGCAACTTAGACTTCGAGTTTCCTCAGCAGGCAGCCCAGCCCCGGGGGTAGTTTCTTAAAAATTTTCTGGACGACAAAGGTTTCCCGGACCATTTGCCAGGAAAGGGGATGTCTCCAGCCTACCGTTTTTTAAAGGGCGGCCAGCAGTTTTTCCCCCCCTTATCCACACCCCCTTGCCTGGCACAAGGTTCTTGGCACCGCCACGTTTGGGTTTCCTTTCGGAGAGCCGTCCACGTCCTGACCTTGTGTGGGGGTCCCCCAAGACGTTAATTTCAACAGGGCCGGGTTTCTCGGGGGCACGTCATACCCCCAGAGGCCCTTTGGGGGAAAAGAAACCTGCCCCATCCTGGGTTTTGAAGGGGGCGTGCGCCGACCCTGGACCCCCCCGTCCCCCCCAGAGACATCCACCCAGCTCCCCATGGCTGTCCAGAGATTAGGGGCCCTTGGCCGTCCCTTACTGTCCATTGTGGGTGGTCAATGGACTTTTTTTCCGGGCCCCCGACAGACAACGCGCTTGAAATTTTAGAACACGTGGCTAGCCAGGAGGGACGGCTTTTTGGCAAAAAAAATCCCGCTCGGCATCTGGAAAATTGGGGGCAGGCAAGGGCCATGACGTGGCGGAACCCATCTGTATCCACCAGACGGAAAAGCAACATTTCCAAAGGTAAAAAGCCTGGCAATCCCGAATTCAGGTTTTGGTTTTGGGAGGGTTTTGGGTTTAAAGGGTTTTTCTTCTCTCCCAAACCCTGGAAGACAAAAGGCTGGTGCTAGACTGGCCGCTGTACGGCTTTGCAGGTCGTAAAAACTGGGGAAGGAGAAGGGGTAGGTGGGTCTCTGGGGGTTTGGGTTGGTACTGGGGCGACGGTGGAGGTAAGGGGGAGGCTGACCCCTGATCAGATTTGAAGACATGGGCAGCTGAGGAACTTTTGGGGTGGCGGAGGGGAGAAGGAGGCGGAGACAGGGGGGTGTGACATGTTTGGGGGCCCGGCGCGGTTGGCCTTTTTTGGGCCAAGTTTTGCCTCCATTTCAACTCATGCTTCCTGCTGGACAACATGTGGTGGGGGTTAACCACTAAGTTCTTGCCTCTACTTATGCGTTTACGGCAAAGGCGGCTTGACATCGCTGGTAAATCAAGGTTTGCTCAAGAACCCCAGCTTGAGGGGGCCCCGGCCCTTTTTGAGGCGATAACGGGGAGGGGGTTTTTGCGCTGCCGTGGCTGGGGGAAATCATATCAGTGGATTCTGCACCGCCCTCTCCCTTTTGAGGCGGAACCGTATGACACTACCCCAGTCTTCCTCCCGTCCGTGGAAGCCCCGCAAAAAATTTCTGTGAAAAGACCACTTTGGATCCGCAATGTCGTCTCTTTCACCCAAACCAGGTGTTTCGTCGTCCGCATTCTGCATCCAGGAGCTGCGGGGCTATAAGCAAGAGGGACTCCAAGGGGTTGGCCGACCGCCCGGGTTTTTTGCCGTTGACGCCTTCCCTTCCCCCTTCTGTGGCATCAGTAAAGGGGGCGTCAGAGCAGAGAAAATCACCCTTTCTTGGGCCTCTTGATTTTTTTGACATGTTTTCTGACCCAACCGCTTTTTTGTCATCAAAAGGTCTTCGAAAATGGATTTCCACAGTGGTGGGACCGAGTTGACATTTGGGTGCTTCTTTGGACGGATGCTGATATGGATGACGAATTTGTGGCCGTGCTGGGGGGGAGGGTTTAAAACGGTGGAGCGGTTTCATTAACCCCTAAGGACAGATTGGGGACGCTGTTGTTATGAGATTCACAGGGCCCCGACCCCCGCGATGACAGGCCCGCGTCCCCGGAACCGACGATCCGCTACATGTTTTGGTTGTCGCCAGCACGGAAAAGGGACCTTCTCCCTCCTCTACCTCCTGACCTTCCCCCTCTTGCTCGTTACCACCTGCATTTCGCTCCATGTTAGAAATAAAAAAATTTAGAGGGTTGGAAAAGTTTTGGAAGTCTCTTATTAAAAGACGGGAAAAACACAGCTATTCTCAAAATCCCTCAAAAACAAAACAAAATTGCGGGTTTAAAATTTAACTGCAAAATAGATCTATCACAAAGTGGCCTGCGCCAAAGTAAAAAAACACGTATCTGAAAATATTTTTGGTAATACAAGGGATTTTTGGACCTTTCCAAATTTCCCCGTGGTGACTACTAAAATTTCTTATTCACATTTAATGCAAGGTGCCTCAAAGAACAACCTGTAGTGCGCCAAATCAAAAAAAAAGTATCTTAATGTTTTGGATAATACAAGGTTTTTTGGCACCTTTCAATTACCGTGGTGCACAAAAATTGGAGTATTCACATTTAAGGCAAGGTGCCTCAATGAAAAAAGTGTAGTGCGCCAAAGTGAAAAAACACGTATCTGTAAAAGTATTCAGATAAAAAAGGGATTTTTTGGCACCTATCAATTCCCCCATGGCGATTACAAAATTGCTGTATTCAAAAATTAACTGCAAAATAGATTATCAACAAAACTGGCCTGCCCAAAGTCAAAAAACACGTTCTGTAAAGTATTCGGATAATACAAGGGAATTCTGGCACTTTTTAATTACCTGTGGTGACTACAAAATTGCGTATTTCCCTTTAAGTGCAAGGTCCTTAAAAGACAAAGCTTTAGTGCGCCAAAGTGAAAAAACACGTATCTGTAATGTTTCGGATAAATTAAAAGGATTTTTGGGACCCTTTAATTCACCTGTGGTGATACAAAAAATTTCTGATTCAAATTTTAAAAAGCAAAGTAGATCTAAACAAAGTGGCCTCGCCAAAGTGAAAAAACACTATCTGTAATGTTTCGGGATAAACAAGGGTTTTTTTTGGGCCCCTTTTATTCACCTGTGGGGACTAAAAAATTTCTGTATTCCATTTTAAATGCAAGGGCCTCAATGAACAAAACTGTAGTCGCCAAAGTCAAAAAACAGTATCTTAATTTTGGGTAATAAAAGGTATTTTTTTGGGCCCCACAATTTACCCGTGGGGACTACAAAATTGCTGTATTAAATTTAACGCAAAGTAGATCTATCAAAAAAAGGGGTGCGCCAAAGTGAAAAAACACGTACGTAAAGTTTTCGGATAATACAAGGGATTTTGGCCCTTTCAAATTTACCTGTGGTGACACAAATTTTCTGTATTCACTTTAAGTGCAAAGGCCTCAAGAACAAAGTGTTGTGGCCAAAAAGGAAAAACAGTATCTGTAATGTATTTGGGTAAAACAAGGTTTTTTTGGCACCTTTCAATTCACCTGTGGTGACTCAAATTGCTGATTCACATTTAAGTGAAGGTGCCTCAAAAACAAAGCTTAGGCGCCAAAGTAAAAAAACACGTATCTGTAATGTATTTGGATAAAAAAAGGATTTTTTGTACTATCAAATTTACCTGTGGGTGACTACAAAATTTCAGTATTCACATTTTAAATGCCCAGGTGCCTCAAAGAACAAAAACTGTGTGCGCCAAGTCAAAAAAAAGTATCTGAAATTTATTTGGATAAAAAAAGGTATTTTTGGGACCTTTGCCTGTGCTGACTACAAAATTGCTGAATTTAATTTAAATGCAAGGGTGGATATATCAACAAAGGGCGGAATGGGCAAAATTTTAAATGAAATATCTGAAATGTGTATGATAATTAAAGGGAGTTTTGCACCTAAAAAAAAGAGACCCGGTTAAGAAAAGATTTATTTAATATAAGTTAGGCGGGCCCCAAATCCAGGAAATATTTCAATAGAAAACTGTTATAAAAAAAGCTATTGCAGTGCAATTCTAAAACAAAGTCTTGGTAAAAAAACCCCTTTTTTCCAGTATTCTTTATAGAGCTTTTTTTCGGGGTTTTTTTTTTTTGGGGGGGGCCCGCCCCCCCCCCCCCGGTTTCCCCCCAGTGACTTTCCAGGGGTTTGATGCCCCTTTAAAAAATTTCTCTCCCTAACTACTTTAAAATCTTCCAATCTCTAATCTAAAAAAAATTGGAAGGATCCCCGTTAACGTAGAGTTTTCTCTGTGAAAAAAAATAGAAAAATTTTTTGTTTAGCGGGTACGCCCTGGGGCAGAGCGCAGCCCTTTACTGCTATGGACGCTGAGGGGGGACATGGGGGCTGAACAGGAAGGGCTTTTTCTATGTAAAACGAGGTCATGTGTTTTTTCCACCCAAAATCGAAACCATACCCCTCCCAGCCCTAAACGCGCACATATCTCACCCTGCTCTATTCTGTAAGTGTTTTGGCTGGCCGCCAAAATGCCACGAAGCCCCCGAAAATGGCGCGATCTTAATGATGATGCACAGTTTTTTAACCCAAAAATTATCCATGATTTTAAAAATTTCGTTTCAAAGAAAAACTGTGCCGATTTAAACTTTTTGGGAAAATTTAATCGCTCAAAAATAGTTAGCCCCATTCCGTATTTCAGGTACTGGGGGGACTTGGCTTGTGCTCAAAAAAATGCGGTGAGTATGGCCAAAACAAATGCCCCTTGGGGGGAACACAGAGATGCAAGAAGAAATTAGGGGGATGGGGCACGATTGGGGAAAAAGTTCGCTTGGGCCCCTTCAAGTAAAAATTTTGTTTTTGTTTTTTTCAGAGTGAACCAAATTTTAAAGGGATTCGTTATTTATACGGGGGCGAACCGCATGGATAATGTAATCCCAGTTTAAACTGCCTGCTCGAGTGACGGTACAGGTTGGGGCAAAAAGGAAAAAGGGACGCCACCCGAAAAAGTGAATGAAAACTTTTTTGGCTTGGTTATCCCCTCTACCACCCTATTCCCCCAATTTGTGCCCCTATGCCCCCCCCCGATGTTTAGATGGCCCCTTTGAGGATTGACAAAATGCCCTAGTTTCTGAAATTCAATGTCCCCCCCCAAAGGGAAAGGGAAAAGGGGGGGTTTTTGTCCCCAAAAAGAGGTAATGAAGTAAAAGTGGGTGATTCAGATTCACTTTTTTGGGTCGAGATATTCACCTTAGGGTTATAAGTAGTTTTTTCCAACGGTGACGTGTTGTTGTGGAGTTTGATGATAGGACCTGTGGGCAGTATCCCCAAGGAAGTCAATGGGTCATCTGAGTAATGTGTCCTCTCCTAGAGCAGCAGTCTGTATGCTGTGAGCAATAGGAAAAATATTTGAGTCCTTTAATTTGGATTGCAGATGGGGGTCATGGCATCCTGTAGCTAATGGCAACTTGCCCTCCTCCCCGTCTTCCTCTCCATTTGCATTGAAAGTCAGAATAGCGGCTACGGAGGAGAAGGGTGTCCTAGAAGCCGTGAGCAAAGGGTAGAGTGATTGCTGGGCTGGTGGTGGTGTTTGTTGTGATGTTGCAGGTGTGCGGGCAAGAACTTTTATCACACGACAGTTGCATATCAATGTTTACATTAGCAGTGACAAGTGACTTGCATGGAGGAGAGGTGGGATTAGGAACATTAGTAGGTGTAGCAAGATGGCCGCTGTTCAACTTCAACCCGGAACTTCCGGGTTCTTTGGATTGCTTAGGACTACAAATATGGCCACAGGAAGTGGAAAGGGCGGGGTTTGGTTTTGCCTTTCCGGATGCAGAGAATATTTGGATTTCATTAAAATGGCTACAGGAAATAATGAGGAAAGAAGCTGAGGAAAGAATACCGGGAGGAGCAGGAGATGAGCTAATACAAGGTGTGATCAGTGTTGTACATTCCCTCCCACAATCTACGCAACTTTAAGCGTTAATGGAATATGATGACGTCAGTCCACCAACATTGAAAGTCACCATCTTGGAATGGCAGCAGCTCACTCTTTATACATATGCATTTTTCAAATCCTTCTTAATTTTTAAAATTAAGTTTCAATGTAATTATGCTTTGCCAAGACATCGTTATTTTCTTTCAGTTTTGTCTCCCACATGCTAGCGTGTAATCTCTGTGATTTATGCTCGTTACACAGAGCATATCATTAACTTTTTTTTCTCAAGTTTTCCATATTTTTTTTACTATTTTTCTCTTCGATCAAAAATACTCGACTGCACCTTTTGATTGAGCGCTATAATTTTTCAGAACGCCATAGAGATGAGGGGAGAAAGTGAAGTGCGAGCCCCCGCAGCCACCAACCCCCCTTAACAGATGCTTTGAATCGAAGCCAAGATCATACACTCTGCCATAATTTCAGTGTGAAAGATAACAAGTGATGTAGCTTGAATATAAAATTAACCCTGAATGCAGTTTTTTTTACCTAAGTAAAACAGAACAAATTAACACACGTGTATGTTGAGATTAAGCCCCAAACACAACTAACACTAATCAATGTCTTCTGCTCATCAGCAGGTTTTCTAAAAAAAAAAGTCAGATTATCTGTCTATAACATCTGTCTATAACAGGCTTATCAGAAACTCAGATCTTCTGTCTATAACAGGCTTTTGGCTACTCTTTAACCAGTTCTATTAGTAACGCGATCTCTGTCTAAAGGTTATAGAACCCAGTCTTTGTCTATAATGGGTTTTTGGGGCTACTTTTTAACCGTTCTCTTCAGATGTTGTTTATAACTATACAGGCTTTGGCTATTGTTTTTAAACCAGTTCTTTAGGAAATTAGATCATCTGTCTTAAAAATATATTGTATATAACTGTAATAACTTTGCAGGTTCGGTTTCGCTACCGGGTGCTTTTAGGGATTTCCCCTTATATCTTTTTTTTTTTTTCATCAGGAGCCCCGTCCTGGCTACACTGAAAAAATGTACCCAAAAAGGAAAAAAAACACTATCCAGTCACGTATACTTTTAAAAGAACAAGCAGAGGCTTAATTGGGAGCTTTTTTAAAAAGGTTACGCATATGATACGCATACATGTCCAGGCACCCCTGGGGCACACCGAAAGTTTACACAGGTCTCCCGGGAGGCGAGAAAAAATCAAAAAACTTTTCTAGAATGTCCGAAAAACAATAAGTCACGGATTTGTAAAAATCAGGAACTTACCCGTTTTGTGGGGTTTTCAGGCCCCAAGTGATTTGGGGCATCCAGGACCGTGCAGCGATGGTAAAGGGTCAGCCCCCCTCCCGGGTGGTCCTCGGGCGTTTTGGAGCACGGCCCCCACTGCAAGATGATTAAATTAGGTGTGGAAATTATCTTTGCTCCACCCTTTACCATTAAATGCCTCCCCCGAAATTTTATTATTTTATTTTTGCGCAGCCGGAGCTCGGAGATATGCCCCCCAAAACTTTTGGTGGGCATAAATCTATTTTAAAACAGTAAATTACATTTCCAATAGAAAATTTTTTAAATCAAGACTATTTTTCATACATGATTGGTTAATTTGGGTGTCGTAAGGACAAATTATAATTTGCATGTACATATGAAGCATTAGCTGAAATGAAACATTCCCAAACGCTCCTCTGTATCATCTGGGGGGAGGAGGAATGCCTTGAATCTCTTTGCTGTTAGCAGACACTGCATCTGTCTCAAGGAAAGCTGTGTGAGAGATCTGATACTTCGATAAGGATGTATAGCAGTGAAAGCAGTTTAACAAACTATCAGATGAGCTTAATAAGCCTGTAATGAAGAAACCGACTTTTGCTGTATTACCCTTAAAGGACCAACTTGACAGTTTCCGTTGAACATGTTAATGTTGACCCCTCTAGTTCAGTTTACTCTACAATGCATACTAATGCAATTGCAAAACAGAAATATTAAAATATGATATTTCTAGGACAAGAATGCGTTGCGAAGTCACTAACAGTCGTTAAGCCGGTTGTTAAGGCCTCAAGTCGATTGATAAGAGCATAGCAATCGACTTCGGGGACTACAGTCAGTCGTTAAACCAGTTGTTAAGGCCTCAAGTCGATCGATAAGAGCTTAGCATTCGACTCCGGGGACTAATCCAATCCATACAGGCAAATACATAAAATCATAGATGTCCATACATTAAGTTATATGTAATAATGAGAAATCACAGAGCAATAGATACCATACATCATACATCCCAGGGGGCAGACTCACCATCTGTGATGTTCCTCTTTATGATGATAACCCACTGATAATTCTGAAGGTTTTTCAGAGGAAACATGTCTGGGTATGAACAGTAATGCAAGTTGTCCTATATAAAGCATGCAGTGTCCAGTCCTCAATCTTTGGATAGAGTAAAATAGGCTTAGTCTGCGGGTTCTCCCTTATTGGTGGGCTGAGGGGGTTACCCTGCTAAGGAATAAAAATGACTAGGAGGAGAATAAAGTTGTGGAAAGTCTTTGAATGGATGACCATACTACCCTGGATACTGTTTTTTGCTTATACTATTAGCCAATCCATACATATGTATTGTAGAGATTATTGTATATCCAAGCTAGGATTCCAAGACAGGTCTTATAGACATTTTAAAAGTTCTGGACACTTCTGGGGGAGGTGAAGGCTGTTGACTGCTAAGTGTGTGGAGCACCAAGCAGAATTGAGGAGGGGGTTATTTTTTCCCCCAAGGCTTGAAGAAAGCTGGTAACAAGGACTCAATAAATATACAGTACTGTGCAAGTATCTGTTTTGTGGGGGTGGGTAGTAGACCCAGACCACTGATAGAGAGGAATTCTCTGAATGTTGAGATAGTGAATAGATGACCTCGGGTTTATGTTGTGTTCATTGTGCTCTGATCTGCGTGTTAAATACTTGAAGAATAAAGCTGGCTGAGGTCCGTTTGAAGAAGTATTGTGATGATGCGACATGTGTACTGGGTACCAGTGACTGTTTTATGAGAATACGGCGATCCCAAAGCTAAAACGATCCCCAACCTGGTCCAAGATGGTGGCCGAAAGTTCCACATTTTACATGACGATGCTTCGGCTTTCTCATGGAGCAATTTTCAAGTGACACTTAAGTGCAATAACAAGATATAAATAGGCACACTAATTAAAAACCAATCATGTGCTAATCATATAATATCAAACAATTAATACATAGTGTATATCAGTACTGTGTCACAGTTATAAAGTGCAAATGTGCATTGTAATCAGAGGTAATCATTAATATAAACATAAAATCCTGGGAAAAAGAAAAAAGACATGGACTGCACATTCATTTGCAATACATTGATATATTGCTTCTCAGCAAAAATATTTTCAAAAATGAACATGAGGTTCTTAGTATACTTTTTGATCAAATGGTATAAACCTACTTGACACTTCATGGCTCTATAAAGTGGGTCCCTACACTATGATATTGTACCACATGGCAGCCACCCCCATAGTGAAAGCAGCACTAGTAAGGAAATAGCCCAGTTGCCCAACAACACCATTCCTGCCAGACCTAGCCCCCTGGCTCTGGGTAACACCATCCCACAGGCACCGCAACACAGTAACAATGGCTGCCACACAACACCACAAAAAAAAACAAAGGATCACAAACATTCACCTTTCTGTGGGCTCCCAACAAGCAGACTGTATGAATAAGTAGTATGAATAAGGGTCACTACCTCCTTTTTCATTGGTAAGATGAGTAGATAGATAGATAGATAGATAGATAGATAGATAGATAGATAAATAAATACATAGATAGATACTCATCTTACCACTCGCAACCATTCCAGCATTACAGCAGCCAAAGGAGTCTCCTATTACATCCAACTATGTGGTCGAGTACATGTATGTTTGTGGAAATTATTGGCTCAGCGGTGATGTCAGGGCAATGGCACATGAGCACCACTATAACTACTGATTGGCTGCAGTGGTCACGAGCCAACCACAGAGAGAGACATAGACAGGAACCTGGGAGACACTAAGTTTTTTTTTTATTTCATTAATATAGCAATAGTTTAATAATATTTAAAAACATAAACCTAGACAACCCCTTTAAGAAAAGAGTTGACTTAAGAAATGTTTTTGAGGTGGAGACAAAAGGAGATGGTAAAGACTTGGATGTGTAGTTTGATGTACGGATTGGAGGTCATCCCAATGAAACAGACTTGTAGACTGTGTAAAGTGTGGAGCCATTCACCGTGTTAAGTCAGGTAAAGTGGTTAAGTGTGATTAGTTTTAGAAAGGGAGATAAAGAGGATATGTACAATAGAAATTCTGGGATCGTGAAGAGCAGAGAGTAGTGTTTTGCCTCTGATTTGGGTGGGACTGATTTGACTTGATTCAAATTTTGCTGGTGATGACAGAAATCATGGGACCAGTCACCAGTTTTTTTTCCAGACTGATGAATAAATCATTTTCTTTTTTCTGTCTGGTAAAAGACTGGTGATTGGTCATAAGTAGTGTTGAGCGATTGCGTTGGCTATCGAGATCGAGCGATAGTCGATAGTCGGCCGCTATCGATAAGGTTTTTCGATAGTGAGCATCGATTATGAGCGATTACCATTAAAGTCTATGGGAGAGCAACAACACCTTCATTATTACACCCAAACAAGGCTGGAGAAGCTGAAATTAACATCCACAACAGTCAAATGGATACGTGCTACATCTTAGGCAACACACTTAGGTTATAAAAGTCACAGAAAAAAAGTCACAGGCCATTCACTATCCCTGTCTTGTACCACAGCATGACCCTTAAACCTGCATCACCCACAAATTAAAAAGTGCCAGAAGGCAGTATGATTTGAACCATCATGTTACTTGAACTGGACATTGAATATCCCTGTCCCCGGAAGCAGCATGAGCCCGAAACCTGCATGACCCCCAGATTTAAAAGTGCCGCAAAAAGGTGTCTTTCAACCACCATTTTAGTTTGAACTGGACATATACTGTCCCTGTCCTGGGCCACAGTATGACCATTAAACCTGTCCCGACCCCCAGATTAAAAAATGCGGAAAAAGGAGTCTTATCAACCACCATTTTAGTTGAACTGGACATTGACTAGAACTGTCCTGTGCCACAGCATGACCCAGGGCCGGAGTTACAGTGGGTGTGGTGAGAGCCCAGGCTGGCGTCCGTCATCTATTAACACGCAGGTTAAAATGCCCTGATGACGCAGCAACAAAAACTGTCGTGCTGAAGCAGAGTGCGGAAGCGGAAGTGTGAGAACTCCAGCCTTCCTCAGTACACAGTCAAGACCTGGGTAGCGCTTGCCCCTCCGTATGAGTGCGGACCAATTGAGCTTCACTTGGAAATACTGGTGGTTAACGCTCCTGTTACACCCAGGTGCCCTTTTGCTTGGCATTCTTTTTCTCATTTTACTCAACGTGCTGGAGGAAATTGTCTCTGTACTTTGTTCTCTGTCCATGCTCCATACTCCATGTCCTCTGAATAACCTACATCTGGTCAAGTTTTCCTGTACCTCCCTTGTACAATTCAGGGGAATTTTTTTACCAGCTATTTTGTACATGCAAATTTTTTAGTAGTTTAATATCTAGAAAACACATTTTTAAAATAGGATGGAATCCCACCCATGTCTTTGTTTCTCTTTTTTTCATTGTATAAGTGGGTTGTCTCAATACAGGGATGGCTAGCTCTGTTAAAGATCTTGCAAAAACAAGTCATTTTGCAATATGTGTCCATTATGTTTTCGTATGATACACGGTATTTTTTGCACCTTTCAATTCACCTGTGGTGAATATAGAATTGCCGTTTTAAGATTTACGTGGATGCTGCGTCAATGAACAATGCTGGGTGTGCAAAAGTCAAAAAACACGTAACTGTTAATTTTTTGATATAATAAACGGTATTTTTTGCACCTTTCAATTCACCTGTGGTGAATATAGAATTGCTGTTTTAAGATTTACGTAGATGCTGCGTCAATGAACAATGCTGGGTGCGCAAAAGTCAAAAAACACGTAACTGTTATGTTTTGGTATAATAAACGGTATTTTTTGCACCTTTCAATTCACCTGTGGTGAATATAGAATTTGCTGTTTTAAGATTTACGTAGATGCTGCGTCAATGAACAATGCTGGGTGTGCAAAAGTCAAAAAACACGTAACTGTTATGTTTTGATATAATAAACGGTATTTTTTGCACCTTTCAATTCACCTGTGGTGAATATAGAATTGCTGTTTTAAGATTTACGTAGATGCTGCGTCAATGAACAATGCTGGGTGCGCAAAATTAAAAAAACACGTAACTGTTATGTTTCGGTATAATAAACGGTATTTTTTGCACCTTTCAATTCACCTGTGATGAATATAGAATTGCTGTTTTAAGATTTACGTAGATGCTGCGTCAATGAACAATGCTGGGTGCGCAAAAGTCAAAAAACACGTAACTGTGATGTTTCGTACGATACACGGTATTTTTGGCAACAACAACCTGTGCTGACTACAAGATTGCTGTATTGTCATTTAACTGCAAGGTGGATATATCAACAGTCACAGGTGTCATGGGTAAAATTGAAAATGAACACCTATCTGAAATGTAAACTGAAAATAAAAGTGGAGTATAGAAGCTCACAAAGAGACCAGCAGTTACAAGAAATGAAGTTTATCCAATAAAAGTTCAGGCTGCCCAATATCCAGAAATATTTCAATAGCAAACTGTTATAATAAAGATAGTCCACTACAATGTCTACACTAAGTCTTGGTGACCTTTATCCCGTGTTCTTTAAGATAGAGCTTGTCTGTGTTCGCCCGCGGGCCCCACTCCCCCCGCTCCCACCGCCGTGAATTTACAGCGTAGATGCTGCTTTAAAATTCTCTACTAACTACATAAATCTTCAAATCTCTAATCTAACTAAATTGGAAGGATCACAGCTAATAGTAGAGGTTTCTCTGTGCAGAGATAGACTAATTTCGCTGAGCTGTTTGGCCACAGGCAGAGCGCAGGTCCTATCCCTATGAGACGCTGAGAGACACTGAGGCTGAAACAGGAAACGCTGTTCTATGTAAAACGAGGTCATGTGATTTTTCCAGCCAATCGCAACCATACAATCCCAGTCATGACGTCGTACACACATCTCACCCTGCTCTATTCTGTAATCTGATTTGCTGGCCGCCAAAATTACAGGAAGCACCGAAAAAGGCGCGATCTTAATAGATGATGCTCAGATTTTAACCTTAATTATCGCATGATCTGGAAATTTCGATCACCATAAAAACCTTGCCGATTTCAACTTTGTCGATAAAAATCGCTCAACACTAGTCATAAGACTTTATGGTCATAAAGATCAGGCTGAACTGTGCCTACCTGAATCTGAAGTACAAAACTAACAGAGAGCATGTGACCATGAAAAACATGAGTTTGTTACAGTGGTAAAAATACAGAGTAAATTAAATGTTGGAAAACTTTTCTTTGTTCAATACATGCATAAGACTATACAGCTGGTTTGGAAATCACTCTATACACACATGGACACAATTGCTAGCACCCTTCCATAATACATTTAAATTAACTAAAAATCAACTAATGCAAAACAGACATTGCTTTTCAATTATGGTTTAAACATAAAAAAAGAAACTAACCTGAAAAAACAAAATTATGGTAACCCTAGAAAAGATTGAAAATAATTTGACCATAGGGAAATGTTAAACTAAGTTGTGTCCTATAACTCAAATCACAAGTGTCTTCAAACTTGAAATCAATCAGTCTGGAAATAGCCACAAGAGAAAAATTGATGACAAATTGAAGAGACATGAACAAAGAGTCAAGAACAACTTCCAAAGAGATTAGAGGTAAACTCCAAGGTCAAGATACATCAGTGTCAGGTTTCACCATCCATCCTTCTGTTTGTCAAAATGGACTTAATGGACGATGACCAAGGAGGAAACCACTGTTTAAAGCAAATCTTAAAAAAGCAAAGGTGGAATTTGCCAAAATGCATATTGACAAACCACAAAGCTTTTAGACGAATGTTCTTTTTACTAAAGAGACTAAACTGGAGTTTACATGCAAGTTACATCGGCTCTATGTTTCTAGACACAAAAATGAAACATATAAAGAAGAGAGCATTGTAACTACTGTGAAACATGGAAAAGACTTGGCTATATTTTTGGGCTGCTTTGCTGTGTAGGCACAGGGTGTCTTGAATCTATGCAGGGTACAATGAAATCTCAAGACTATCAAAGCATTCTGGAGTGAAATGTGCTGCCCAGTGTCAGAAAGCTTGGTGTATTCTGAAGTTGCTTTTATGAGCCCTGATCTAAACCCTCTTGAATATCTGTGGAAGTAGCTAAAAATGCAGCCTGGAGAAGGCCACTTCAAACCGAAGACATCTGTAGCAGTTTGCGCACAAGGAGCGGCCAAAATAAATGTGAACAGGTATAGATGTCTCATTGAGAGTTACAGAAACTGTTTATTTGTAGTAATTGCCTCAAAAGGGTGTGCAAAGCAAATTAAGTTAAGGTTTTTTTTATTTTTGTCATGGCCAGTTTCATTATTTTATTTCTAAAAATGTTTTGTTTGAACCACAATTCGAAAACAGTCTGATTTTCTTGCAGTAGTTTTTAAGTTAATTTAACAACTTAACACACCAAGAAATTTTAGTTTGACATGGCGACACTAAGGTAGCATGGAGCATGCCACATACGTTGCGAATTCCAACAACAATCAATATTGTTTAACCATTAAGACACCAAGAGGGACATACAGTCGAAACCAGAAGTTTACATACACTATATAAAAAGACACATATGCATGTTTTTCTCACTATCTGACATGGAACCAGAATAAACCTTACCCGTTTTAGGCCAATTAGGATTACTAAAAGGATTTATGTTTGCCAAATGCCAGAATAATGCAAGATAATTTTCAAAGCATTTTTATTACTTTCAGCAGTCATAAGTTTACATACACTAGGATTACTATGGCTTCTGAAAGGTTTATTGGCAACATCTGAGTTAATTAAATAGACGACTGTGGATGTATTTTAAAATCACACCAGAAATACACCGCTTCTGTGTGTAACATCATGGGAAAGTCTAAAGAAATCAGCCAAAATATCAGGAAGAGAATTGTGGATTTGCATAAGTCTGGTTCATCCTTGGGCGCAATTTCCAGATACCTAAAGCTGCCTCGTTCATCTGTACAATTATACACAAGTACAAACAAGATGGGAATGTTCAGTCATCATACCGCTCATGAAGGAGACGGGTTTTGTGTCTAAGAGATGAATGCGCTTTGGTCTGATGTGCATATCAGACCAAGAACAAAAGCAAAAGATGCTGGCGGAAGCTGGTAAGATTATGACATTATCCTTAGTGAAACAAGTGCGGTTTCATCATTACTGCAAAAGAAAAATATAAAAGCCAGATTAATGTTTGCAAATGCACACAGGAACAAAGACCTACATTTTTGGAGACATGCCCTTTGGTCTGACAAAACTGAAATTTAACTGTTTGACCATAATGACTATTGTTACGTTTGGAGGAAAAAGGGAGAAGCTTGAAAGCCTAAGAACACCATCACAACTGTGAAATGTTTTGGAGTGGCCATTACAAAGCCCTGATCTCATTCCTATTAAAATTTTATGGGCAAAGCTGAAAATGCATATGCGAGCAAGGTGACCTACAAACATGGCTCAGTTATACCAGTTCTGTCAGGAGGAATAGGCTAAAATTCATACCTACTATTGTGAGGAGCTTGTGGAAGGATATCCAAAACATTTGACCCAGATCATACAGTTTAAGGGCAATACTACCAAATGCTAAGGAAATGTATGTAAACTTTTGACCTTGCAGAAAGTAAAAAAAAATGCCTTAAAAAATTCTGTCTCTCTCATTATTCTGACATTTGGCAAATATAAATAATTTTGGTAATCCTAATTGACCTAAAACAGGTAAGGTTTATCCTGATTTCATGTCAACATGTATACATGTATACAGTATGTGTCTTTTTATATGGTGTATGTAAACTTCTGGTTTCAACTGTATATGAAAACTGTCTAGGATGAAGACTAATCATCACTGTTCTGCAGAATTCAGATAACATGTAATTTGTACTGAACTGTGAACTGCATAAAAATGAAACCCCTGCAAAAGTGATGCAATTAAAAGTACATTTTGTCCTGCCCTCAGATGTACATAGCAAAAGAAAAGTTATGGCTCTTGGAAGGTGGGGAGGAAAAATGAATGTGTGAAAAAAAGTTAAATGTCACGACCTTAAGGGATTAAATTTATTATTACTTTTGTCAATTTCAAGTTATGCTACCGTGGGTGATCAGGCACATTCACAACCCTCACAGTTTTAAGAGGGCCCTGAAAATACATCTTCTCGGTCTGGCCCACCAAGATCCCTAACTGCTATCACACACATCTGTCACTCCCTGCACTTGGGCACTCACAGGCACTTATCTGTATCTAGATGTACAGTCTGGGTGGCAGGTTCATCCATTTTCATGTAAACCACCCCCTATTTATGAAACATGGCCGGCCCATTGTAAACTTGGCACTTCTTACCGTATGTTTCACCCATACACTCTAATAGATTGTACGCTCTCACGAGCAGGGCCCTCACACCTTTTGTCTCATTTGTAAGTACTTTTAATGTGTAATGACTGTATGTTTACCCTTGAATTTGTAAAGTGCTGCGGAATATGTTGGCGCTATAGAAATAAAGATTATTATTATTATATTATTATTATTTCAGAGATCATCGTGGGTACCAATAATTTTGTGCACTTATATATGTACTGATAACACATTGTGATAGTACAATGAAAAATCAACTCTGCTGCAGGGAAGAAAGTGATATTCTTCACCTGTACAACACAGTGTTTTTCATTGTGAAAGAGTCAGTGTTTAAATGTTCTGCTGGACTGCACAACAAGATCTGCTCAGGGGTATAACTAGAGAAGACTGGGCCCCATAGCAAACTTCCTGCCCCTTCCTGCAAATTCTTCCCGGACCATGGACATTTACTAGTATCTCATAATTATAGTTATGCAGTTACTAGATAATACAAGGAGCAAATACCTTACCATACATATTACCATTATAGTACTACCAAACAAATTAATAAGGCCCTAAAGATAGTAAGATCCCTTTTAGATAGGGAGCCTAAATTAATCAGGTCAGCCCGCAAATTAGTTAGCCAAACCCCTTCTAGTAGATAGGTAGGCCCCCCAACACATACTCAATATCTAGGTAGATAGGTCACCCATTATGTGGTAAGATCGATGTAGGTAGGGAAAATAGTAGGTAAGGCCCCAGCTGGGCAAGGCCCCAGGTATGTACATAGATAAGGCCCCAGGAAGGTTGTAAAGGTAAAGGTAGGTAGACAGGTAAAAAGGCCCCAGGTAAGTCTGTAGTTAGTTAGACAGAGCCACAGGTAGGTAGATAGGTAAATTGCCAAAGTCTCAGGCAGGTAAGTGGAACCCGTTAGGTTGGTAGGCCCTAGGTAGGTAGGCCTCAGGCAGATTAGTGGGTAGGCCTCAGGTAGGTAGGTTGGTAGGACCCAGATAGGTAGTATGGCCCTAGGTAGGTAGGTAGACCCCAGTTAGGTAGATAAACAGACTGCAGGTGGGTAAGAAGAAAGTAGATAGGCCCTAGAAAGGCAGGTAGGAAGTAGTTAGAGCCCATTAGTAAAAATATATACACTTACCTGTCTTTGTTCCCCTGACAAGCAGCAAGCCAGCTTCTCCTAGAAAAGCCCAGCACAGGTGGCCCAGTGATGTGACATACAGGCCAATGTCTAGTAGGTTTAAGACCTACTAGGCTGAATAGTGGGACAGGGTACCGGTGGCACTGAGCTCCACTAAGTGCTTTAACTGTTTTTGCCCAAGGACATGCAGTTAAATAGTTAAATAGACTGTGCAGACTGGCCACTGGTGATCAAGGGTATTTGCCTCGGTATTTACCTGAGTTTGAACGCTTCGGCAGGGAGCCCAGGCATTCTGAGGCAAGTTGTCTCTGCTGATTCTCCTTACGCAGAACTATCTAGTTTAGGGGCTCTGTTAATCAACAGTCAGTGGGAAAAATACACAAGTTAACGTTGCCTTCTTGTGACTGGTCACTAAGTATGTAATATCCTTGAATGCTTTATTTGCCTTCTGGATTGACTGGATGACAAGAATTTTAGGATAGAAATACTTTCTGAGGTTTTGTACAATACTACGCTAGCAAGTACAGCTCTTTTTTTGTTCAAATTGGTTAGGCTGAATTATTGTTCAAGTATATGAAAGAGAGATAAATGCACCTGACAATGCTGCAATCTATTTCTTCAAATGCATTGTAAATCGAGTCACAATAAAGTCATTCTATTTATTTAAATCATAGTTATATAGACAGTGGCTTGAAAAAAATCTATATAGCTCAAATATTCACATTTCCATAAACCAGTTTGAGGTAGCATGGTGATAATTCGTAGCACATAGGCAAAACTCTTTGTAGGTCTCTCTTTCTTTACAACATTAAAGGCACTAGATCCACATATGGGAAAATGTAAATATAAACTGTATAATTGATGGTGCTGAATCTATTGTGTGCTCTCTAGACATGGTAAACTGCAGATGTGTGCCACACTATGTATGTTATAGTACAAGTCAAAAGCACTAAATGTAATTTTATTAATTGTTTTGTTATACTTTTAACCAAGAAGAGGGGAGAAGAAAAACAAGATTCCTTTTTATTAAAAAGAACAGTCATGATATTTTCTGTACTTTAACTGTGGTACTCTTTTAGTAATGTTTCAAAATATTGATATTACCACTACATTACATTTTCAAAAGTAGCTTATCCAAACATGTAGCCCATAATCTAGTTGCTCCTATTCCCCTCAAATTAAATTTTGTATAAAGCCTGTAATGAAACTGAAAAAAAAATTTAATTCACAAGAGAAGTACACATTATTACTATTCAGTTATGTTCCCCTGAGTTCTCATTAGCAATACAGTGATTTGTCAGCTCTTTTACTTGATTTCAAAGATTGAATTCCTGACATTGGAACCTTTAGCTGGAAAAGATTGTTCTTTGTAGAAAAGAATAGAGGATCACCTCGAACCATTCTAATAACTGGCTTACCAATTTTCATTTCCATTGAAACCTCAGCAGGACATTGCACATAGCCTACAGTGAAATATTTACTATCCCTTCTTTGTTAAGTGTCTTCACAGAGCTTTCTCTAGTGGTTTGCATTAAGATGAGTGTAGTCTTTACACTATACGGCAACATGAATAAAACAAAATAGGAGAGCCAAATTACAATGGAGTACCCAGGGTTTCTGTACAGGGGGCCCCATAACTGGAATCAGTATGTTTACCACCTGCAGGTTTTGCTTTATGTTATCATACCATACTGTTCAGGGAAAGAGGGGCCAGTCACTCATCTGCCTCAACCCAATTTTCATCTCATGAAAGAAATATAAGCATCTTCAAAATTTGTTACGATTACGTGGTATCGACATCGGGCTAGTGGCCCCCTCGATAAGGTTTTTCGATAGTATAGTCGACATCTCCGATACCCTTAAAGTCTAGGGAGAGCAACAAACCCTTCATTTTACACCCAACAGGGCTGGAGAAGCGGATTTTAAAAAGCCCCAAAAGTCAAAATGGATACCCGCTACATCTTAGGGACAACCCCTTTGCTATAAAAGCCACAAAAAAAAGTCACAATCATTCCTACCTGTCTTGTACCAAGATGACCCCTTTAAAGCATCCCCACAAATTAAAAAGTGCCAGAAGGGAGTATTATTTTGAACATCTTTTACTTGAACTGGACATTGAATATCCCCGTCCTGGAACGAGCATGACCCCAAAAAAATGCTGCCCACAGATTAAAAAGTGCCAGAAAAAGGAGTCTTTTAACCACCCGTTTTGTTTATGGACATTGACAAAAACCCGTCCCGGACCGCACATGCCTTAAAACCCGTTTGATCCACAGATTAAAAAGTGCCCGGGAAAAAGGAGTCTTTCAACCACCATTTTAGTTGAATGGACATTGACTATACCGTCTTGGGCCGCAGTATGCCATTAAACCTGTCTGACCCCCAGATTAAAAAATGCCGGAAAAAGGGGTCTTTCAACCCCATTTTGTTAACTGGAAATTCTATACTGTCCCGGGCCGCAGTAGACCCTTAACCTGTTGACCCCCCGATTAAAAAGTGCCGGAAAAAAGGAGTCTTTCAACCACCATTTTAGTTGAATGGACATTGACAACCTTCCTGGGCCACAGCATACCCAGGGCCCGGGGTTACATGGGGCGGTGGAAACCCCAATGGCGTCCCTTCTATTAATCGCAGGTTTAAAAAGCCCCGAGACGCAGCAACGAAAACTGTCGTGCTGAGCAGAGTGCGGAACGGAAGTGTGGAATCCAGCCTTCCCCTACACAGTCAAACCTGGGGAGCGTTTCCCCTGATGATGGGACCAAATGAGCTTCACTTGGGGAAAACGGGGGTTAAAGCTCCTGTTACACCCCGGGGCCCTTTTGCTTGGCATTCTTTTTTCATTTTTCTAACTGCGGGAAATGGTCTCTGTCTTTTTTTCTTGTCCGTTTG